>JAUYWI010025009.1:0-18717 GCA_034780595.1 Parotoplana pacifica
TCTAAATATATTTCCACTTTTTTAAAAAAAAAGTTTCTATAATAAAACGAAATAGTTTATGAAACACCCTATATTAGCAGAAACTTGGTTGAGAGCTTCGTTGATGGCTGTGAGTTCGGTTCTGAAGCTGGTACCGAACCTCCCTGCAGCGCCCCCACCTCTCACAATCAGCTTGTCTTCACTGAAAAAGCCGGAGACAACATCAGAAATGCTGAAACAGAACCATGCGTCCAGAAAGTGACATCAACCTCAGGCAGGGAGTTGAGATAGCATTAGGAGGACGATAGAGTCAGTCGTTTTGAAAGGAGGGACGACGTTGGTGTTAAAAGCATTGAGGGTGGTAACCGATTCTTTGGGCAGATCGTGGAAGATTTTCCAAGGTCACGTCAGGTATCTCTAGTCTTGACATTCTTGTTAAAATATGTGAAAGGGATTGTACTTGTGGCGTCTAATTGCTCTTTGATAAATGGAAATGCCTTTGATTTTGGTCCGATTGATGATCGGCATCATGGAGAAAGTAGTTCGTGTTGGTATTGTTGGGGCAGCCGATGGTGGTTCTGGATGCATCTCTCTATGTTGTTGAGATGAGTTGGTTCCATTTGAGGCATCCACGCACCATCAACATACTCAAGGTAAGAACGGAATTAGGTGGTATAGACGCTGCGCAGGGTTAGAAAACTAGCTCCTCAAGAGCGGCTTACAAGGGCTTTTTGAGGATTTGACAATGGCATTCTTTGCAGGGTCCCTCATTTCTCAGGGTAAGTTATTTTGAGATTTTTAACCAGTTGACAATAGCGTCGGTACTTTCTTGCATTCTTCATTGAGGCAGTAGAAGTAAGGAGATCTTTAATCCACAAAGTGAAAAGCAAAGAAACAAGCACTTTACCTTGCGGGAGTTGACAAAAATTTCTAGGTTTAGAGGTGGTTTTATTAATTCTCGTCTTGGCAGTTCTTTCCGATATGAAGGCTCAAATCAAGTCGTGAAACATGTTGTTCAGCCTATAATTGGCAAGTTTCATGCGGTCAAATATACCATTTTGTTGTTAGGAGATAAAGTTGCGATCTTTTGATGCTATGCCCAAACAAATCTGACATAGCTAAATTTGTTTATTACGGGTACCTAACGAATCTAACGTTTTTACTCTTGAGCAGCCGAGAATCTGTATCTTGAAGATAACAATTGCTACATTGTTATCGAGTAAATCAGGAATCCATATTCATTTTAAAAATGTTGGCTCTCAGGTTGCAGCCTGTGGTCAAGAACATACTAAAGCAAGTAACTATTGAACCAATTACTTTGAAATTTGGAACATTGATCTGAACTTATGAGAAACTTATTTTTAAATTTTCAATCAAGTGTCAGTTGTGGGAACAACAAATCATTTAAAATAAATGAAATAACATACTGGGACACCCGTAGGTTTCATTATTAACATCTTGCTTTATTACTAATAGTAAAACAAAAGAGTTCAGAATATTAATATTATGTAATATTTACCTACATACATAGAACTAGTAAAAAGCAATTGATATAGAAAAAGAAAACATATTGATAATATGTACAAAGCATTAGAACAATTCTTATGACAACCAAACATCAGGACCAATAATAGTAGGATAAATAGAGATCTCGGCTAAATAAGACTTGGTGCATAGAAATTACAGCCTTTTCTATATTTTACAACATAAAGTTCGAGAAAATTTTAATTTGTGTCATATGCTCGTAACTGCTGAGCGTTTCAGTGCCTAATGTTAATTGTCAAATTCGATTATAACATATGTTTTATAAGTATATAACATTTCTCTTCATGAAATATCTCAACAAAAAATCAAAAATATAACGTAAGCGACCAATAAAGATTTTCAAAACTACGGGGTCCATAAAGATTAATCGTATACTTTTCTCAGAGCATTGAATTTTCGGGCACTATGTACAAGACTTTGTTGAAAAGTGGAGTGATCTATGATCTTTCTAAAAAGTCAAAATAATAAACAAGTCAGATTATGAATAAATTGTTATGTAAACGATGTTCCACAGATGTCAAATCTATTTAAAAAATGTTTTTACTGCCTCGTATACTTCGGGGGGGGGGTGTGGAGGGAGGGGTAAATTGCTCGCAAATGAGTCAACTGATTGTCATGAAATTTGGAATAATTATACCAAATTCTCTTGAGTAATTTTTACTATACTTTTAGGTCTGACAGCCCTAAGGTCACGTGGCGACCCTCTGAAAAAAAATGTACATTTTGATTAAAATTCAATCCTGAATCTAAATATCAATAGGATTGAATAATATTTGATATCTGTTGCAAATACATCATAGTTTTTGTAATTAAGGTGCAACTTGAGAGTCAAAAATTCGATATATTTCATTTTGTGAATAAATACCTGTTGTATTAGATTTTTTAAATTCCAATGGTTTGTGTAAGTAACTATTCATCAACTGTAGAAAAAGATATTGATTCATAAAGTTATGAAAATTATTGTCAGAAATTAACCATATATGTACATAAATCCTATATATTTAGATAGGAAAATGGTAAACTTAATTTCCTATAAAATATGAATAATTCATTTGAATGCCTTCATATTTGGTACATCTATTCTATTTCTGGTATGACATAAGTGTGCCAAGTAAAATTAATCATAGCTTTATCCAAAGTCAGAAATTAAGGTCCACTGATGTTGGGACTGGACATGACGAATGCATTAAAAATCAATGTTTCTGAAATTCAATTTTAGGAAAAGCAAGTATGCTGGGCCTCATAGACCACCAAAGATAAAAGTATGGCATTCAAATTTCAAATACATTATTTCTAATGTCTTTCTAATTCTAAATCTCAAATCTGATCAAAATATGATGTTTCGTTTGCATTTTAGAGCCATTTTAGTGATTTTTATCAAATATCGATTTTTTAGCCAATAAATCCAATCAAAATTTTAAAAATTTAATGGATTTGTATTACTGAGTTCCAAGTTTGAAGCAAATCGGACAAATTTTAATTTTTGGACCTGATGACGTCATTGGCCCCTAACGTGGCTACATAATCGATTTTTTCTAAAAATGTTTTCCTCTAATTTTGTGTACCACATTTCAGCTCAATCCATCCACCGGAAGTATGACTTTTTAGGGGGTAGTTTTAGCCCTCCCTCCTCCACCAAAGTGTACAATGTTACTCTTTTTTAAATATACAAGGCATTAATAGGACTTCAAACGAATAGTGTTCTATGTCAAAATATCAATCAAATGGATTGATGTTTTTTATTGATGTAAAATTTAGATTATTGATTGATTTCTTTTATTTGGAACGGAAATAGCTGTCGTAACCCTATAGCTATCCTATAATTCGAAATCATGTCAATTAGCAGCCACCTACTTGGCTGATCACCTACACCCATAGCTTAAAAAGAATCATTTCTCACCGTTATAACTAATGCGTTAGTCAGTTATTCAAAGTTCCTATTTACATAATTAATCATATTGGTGATCAAAGAAAAGAATGATCACAAATCTTGAACAACTTCGTAGTAGAATATCCTATACCTATGAATTCATTCTATGTATGTCACTGAATATTTGCCAAGACCAACGATAAATCCGAATACACATACACTTAAGAGCAATAAGAATCGCCACCCTACAATTGAAATTTAACATAAGCGTATTGATTCATTATTTTTGATAGCTTAGGAATAGATTTTAATTATGAACATACCTAATGAACAGAAATCACCACCTAATTGATTGATTATTTAACATTATCTACTTAGCTTAAAATTATACATTTATTAAGTATGTATATGGGAGGCGATTCTTTTTGCACTCGAGTGTATGTACCTACATAGATTGTCATTGCAGAACTGTTTGCTCGCTTCTAACTATCGATTTTCATAATGACCAAGGTAGGATTTAGAGTGTTTTCCTGGTTTTTGACGTACCTTGAGCAACAGAAAACTTTCACACCAGAAAAATGACAAACCAGCGGGTGATTGCACAATCACTAGACAAATAGATTTGGAAGAACACATTTCTTTTCAATTAGCTAAGTCTTAAAACTTATTCCATTTATATCGTATTTAAAAAATTATCGACCACATACTTAAATTAGCATTTGTCATATCTTTACAAAAAAATAATAGTTTACTCTGCACCATAGAGTAATAAATATAAACGATTATTCTGTGTTCTGCAACGTTAAAAGTACCTTTACAAGATATTAGAGACAGAACTAAATAATAATGCATACCAAACAATATTTACACAATACAAAATAAATTAAAAAAATAGCACACACATCGCATTTTGTTGAAATTTAGTTTCTTTAAAAAAATAAATAAGTACAGAATTATTGGAATGGTTGAATTGTTTCTAAATAAATGTGTGTCAAAAGCAAGTAACCTTTCATAAAGCCAAAAAATATCATTCTTATATTAGCCAACACAAACACATGGATATGTCAAGAGTTTGTGTAAAAATGTTCGCTTTTTATTTAAAAAAATGTACTTCACAAAAAGTTACTGAATACACAAACCGGTTTATGGTGTCCAAAAATTGGACAAAATTTGAGATGACATTCGATAACAACGTTGCTTCAAAAACACGATTGATAATGGTACATTACAATGAATGAATGAAACTCCAATAACTATAAAATTCACCGTTTAAAGACACGAATGTGTTGTCACTTCCAAACAATGATTGTTGAAGGAAATAATGTTACAATAAAGCAACTCTAAATCGTTAACAATGATGAACTTTATCAATATTGGTTCTTAAATAGTATATGTACAATCATATAGGAATCAGTGCAACAATGGAGGATATCGTTAATTTGCCTACATGGAATGTTTATCATGGGAATGTCAACAAGAAATCCAATCTTGCAAACATCCTAAACACAATCATGGTCATGAAGCCTGTGTGATGAGGTGTGCTTTGAATTTGAACTCAAAAGAAGAAATCTGTAAACAATTGGTCATTTTAAAATCTTTTTAGAGGAAATCGAGATCTGTTGTTGGCTGATCTCTACAGAAAATAAATAAAGGCCAATACATAGAAAAACTGAATTCTTTAAATAACAATGACATTGACAGAACCAAAACATTCAATAAATAAGTTAAAAATAGATTATAGCAACTAAAGTTGAAAGACACAAAATAACATTTCTAGTCATTATCGTACATACATAATCTACCAGTACAGGGCTCTATAACACAAGAAAGATTCTTTATGTGGTTCTTTGGCATAGAAAAGAACGAAATCAGAAAAAAAATCTTTCAATTTAGGCGGAGATCATGAATAAATCTTTCCTAAGTTATAGACACCTTACTATAAAAGTACTCTATTTTATTTATACATTAAGGCAAATAATAATTAGGCGCGTCTGTTGAATATAAATCCTACAAAAATATACCCCGATAATTCGACAGAATTGAAAAAATGGGCTCAAATAAATACCAATTCACTTAAATAAGTATTTCTAGCCATTCTTCTCCTATTACTGTTACGAATACGAATTGAGGGACATCATTTTGAACTACCTAGATACATCTCAACATAATAGATACCAAAGACGTCCAAAGAAAAATTTGTAGAATGTAACTGAATAAAAATCGATGCCATTCAAAGTTCAATTTCACTATCTTTGAACATCCTGTACACAATTTAGTAAAAAATGGTCCATGTAGTTTAGAGATCACCAAATTTTCAATTAATAGTACCTAGATACAATACTTGAAATAGTTTTATACATCTGAACAATAATTCCTAAGAAAATGAGCTACACTACTTACTATCAAATCACAACACATGCGATAAATAAATAAATACAAACGTCGTCATGATAGAAACGGAGAAGAAACCCAAAGCTAATTGCAAATAAAATAATACATGGGGACGCTTTAGCTCCTTGTCTTCAATACATCACAGCTAATACAACATAGGTAAATTATAATTACATTTGAGAGTCAGATATTAGAGCCATTTTATTATGAAAGAATTACCAAACAAACCAAATGAAAATGGTGGTAGTGTGTACAAACTACAACGATTTATCAAAAGATTGAATGATTCGCGAATTACCAAAATTCTACTTTGATTCTTCTACTACTAAGAAATTTGTAAGTAGTTAATTGAAAACAAGTATAACATGAAATGGTTGAATAAGTAAAAACTTAACAAAATCCATTCTTTCAAACAAATTATAACATAGATACATACTTCGGGAATCATTACATCAATTTGAGCTTGAGACAGATCCAAATTATCTTTGGCAAAACACTGAAAAATTAATACAATATAAAAACTATACAACAAAATCATAAAACTATGGAAAAGACAAAAGGCAGCATTTGATCAGTTCAATTTGTCTAGAATCTAAACAATCAACTGACTTGTTCCATTAGCACGGATCACTTCGGGATATTGATCATTTCGGGAAATGAAAATATTGGACGGCAGCTCTAGACTGGTCTCCTCTTCATCTTTCTCAGATGAGTTGTTCTTGTTAGCCATATTAAACGTCAGCTGGGGACTGTTGTTATCATCACCACCATCTGATGAGATGGACGAGGCAACAGGAGCTCCAACGATTGTCAATTGGCTCATAATGGTGGCACTAGAGCGCTCCATAGCATCGCGTTCCAACCTAAAAAGTGTGAAATAACAATGAATTGCCAGAACCAGAGTAACAAAAAGAGTTGTAATGAATAAACCATTATCTATACAAAATAGGATCAATTAATTAGACCAGTCATTTGTTAGACTCTTAATTTTCACAAATAGTCACTTGTTAGACCAATCATCTACTGGTAGACTAGTCATTTGTTACCAAATAAATTATTAGTCATTTGCTGTTAGAAAATTGCAATCTGGAAATACAATATTACTCGAACAACATTATGAGAGGTCTAACACTTGACAAAAATTGTATTTCTAATAAATGACCAGTGTAACAAATGACCAAAAGCATTTCTCCAACAAATGTCTGCATCTCTTAAATAGACATATGAGAAAGAGGTGAGATTTTCTATACAAATTCAATTAATTTATTTATTTAAAAAATAATGATGTGATCACTATGATAAAGCCAAATAAACAATTTTTTGTATCAATTACAGTAAATTATTTATAGCTAGTAAAATATTAGTTGATGAGCCACAATATATCTACATACCGTCTTTGTTTCAACTTCTCCTTGACCTCGATCCGATAGCTTTCATCAATGGGATACAGATAGAGGAAGAATCCCGACACAAAGAAACAAGCCATTGACCCAGGCCCCGTCAGATAGCGGATTGCATTGCCAACAAGCATGGGCTGTGTGCAGGCGCCCGTTTGAAATCCAACCGCTCTGAAGATACAAATTAAAAGTATAGCTTATTAGTACTATACCATTAGCAACGTATGTACTTACTAGAGTGGATTTGTAAGACACAAACTAGCCTTTGGAAGGTCATATCTCAAAAACTACATCACCCATTAAAAATATTGGGTAAAACTGTTGCATCTCATGCTATTTCTTTAAACCAAAACAGACCCAACTTTTTAAATGAAGAAATAAGCAGTCAATCTAGCGCATAGAGATATAAGTAAAACATTTACATTTCTATGAGCCAAGAGAGAAAAGACAGACATATTGTGGATTAGGTATTCTCTATAATAGGTTGCAGCCTGATGAAACAAAACAGCTGAATGTTTTTAATTTGGCAAGCCAATATTATTGTCCTTATATTATCTCCAAATTTACCCCCGCTCATTTTCATAGGAATTCAAAGTGAGCTTTACATAAAAATAATGGAGAAATTTGCCCTCAGACTTATTTTTGCTGTCTTTAGCAATATAAGTACCTAGGTAAATTGGGTGTTTCAAAATAATGTAAATGAAAACAATTTATTGTGATGTAGTGATTAGGAATGGCAGTGCCTAAATAAACCGAAAGTAAGCAGGTATTGTAATGTAGTGTTATGTTTTGATTAGGAATAGCTTTCTAAATCAAAGTAAATGAAAACAATAATTGTTTTCATTTACTTTGATTTAGAAAGCTATTCCTCTTGTTTCCATTATTTTTATTTACAATAAATTATTTATTGTAAATAAAAATAATGGAAACAAGAGAAAGTAAAAGCAATACATGAATTAGTACCTAATGAATTACCAAAGTGCAAAAAAGAACGGAAACAAGATTCTGTGTGTCTTGTATATTCCACTTAACAGATAAGTGTACCAAATTTAGTGGGTATGTAGTTACATTTAAATATTATTGGTCCATCAAAGAGAAAACCACAGAGTAATAACTATGTATAAAGAGGTCCGACTCAGCATTTTTGAAATGAAGCAGTATCAAATTGTGTGTAAGTTAATTGGGTAGGTATAAATCTGAAATATCTTGTAAAAAATGTTAAGGTGCAAAATAGTCATGAAAATTTTGCTGAACAATGGCCTAAAATAAAAGGTTTAACTCACTAGTAGAAACAGCAAAAAAGATTTTTTTTTAATTTTCGATATAGAAAAGTCATTAATTTTTTTTAAACTAGAGAAATGTGCCAAACTACATGCTAAACAGCTGTATCAAAAATTCAGAAGTTATAAAACCTTTTACCCAAATTTTGCCATTTCTGAAAATCCTATATTATGTATAATATCTAGATAGGAAATTTGATTTACTCATAATAATAATAAACTATATTTATAAAGCGCCTTATAAACACAAGGTTTCTCAAAGCGCTCATAATTTGAGAACAATTCATTTTAATATCTTCAAATTTGACAATGCATCAAATATTCAATTTTAGTAACTGAATTCAATCAAAAATCACTAAAAATGATTTAGAAAGTTATTATAAGCTATTTTGGATGATTAACATTTTATTAAACATTTAATTTCAGGGAACCTGCCCTGAACTATTGACCCTCATATCTCAGGAACTATAAATATAAGCCATCTCAAAATTTAGATACCGGCTGGATTTTAAATCTCAAGTTTCAGCAAATGAAGCTATTTTGTTTGGATTTTAGCGCCAATTGTGATTTTAGCCCAAATTATCGATTTTTTTGCCGAGAAGTCGATAATCAATATTTTACCCAAACTTCTTGCTTTTTATCACTTTATTTTTGGCCATGATGACGTCTATAGGCCCCGGACCCCCATATTGATTTTTCTCAAAAAATGTCGATCAATCGTTCCAAGATACATGTGTACCAAATTTCAGCCCAATCGAATCACGGGGAGTATGAAATCCTAGGATGGTAATACCCCCCCCCGGCGTGACCAGGAAGTATTTTTTAAGGTGTGACAACGAGGGGTTAAAAACATTGTTTATTTTACATGTCTTGTATGGTAATTGTTCTCTATAATTTATTTTAACTAGATTTTTCAAAGTGCCAAATTAAAATATCACCAAACAATTGAAATAACGTTACTATTAGTTTGGATAAAAGTAGTATCTAATATGCTTTTAAATCGACTTTCTGCCAAAAAAGGAAGAATATACTCACTTCAAAATTTTCATGGATAAGGCTAAGGAAATTCCAACAGCGCACTTGTTGAAAAACACGTAAAAGGAATAAAACGCGGACTCCTTGCGCACTTTGTACTTGAGCGTAAAGTCGTCAATTACGTCAGGCAACATAGACCTATAAAGTAATTAGGTACGTTATCTCTGTAGTTGAATATGAATAGGTAAACAAAACAGGTGTAACTAGGAGACAAGTCAAATTTATACGATCAAGAAGCTAGCTCTCAATAGTTCTGTATCAAAAGATGGGTACCTAGAACAAAGAGTTGTCTAAATAAGCCACTAGTCTAGATGCCAGTAATTTGACAAGCAGACATTATACCAATGAAGCATAAAAAGAGTGCATGGCTACACCTAAGCTTTGAGCTTAACACTCATTATCACTTTTGAAAATTATGACCATTGGTTATAACAAAATTTGACTTACAATGTTTTACAAAAAGTTGTAAGTTAAACATTGAATTCAACCAATATTGTTTTACTTATTGTACTTAAAATGTTATCGATTATTATTGATACATACTTACAAATCTATTGTTATATTTCACAATTACATAGGTAAACAATCCTCAGTGAATACCTACCAAGGAAGTAAGAAAGCAACTCCAACGGTGTATCCACCCACTATCATGATGCCGTAGAAAACATAGAGAGGCGGGGAGGAAGGCAGAAACACGAGCATGATTTGAATAGGCATCATCACCTGATTGTATTTAGAAAATTAATAAATCAGATAAATTTTTAAGTTTGGTTTAAGAATCACTAAAATGAAACTAAAAGGTTTAAAAGATATGAGCTCAATATTTGAGCACACCAGATACATAAAAATGCGCTGTGAAGAAATCCGAACTTGTCTTCGTTCACTAGATAAACTTGTAGGCCCTATCATACTACTATTCCTTCTCGTATTACTTGTACCTATTATCTCATCACAACCCATACAAGTCGGGTGGAATTCATAGTATCGGATAGGAATGTGTATCGAAATTTCAGTGAATTGGAACCGGAGGAGGTGAACAAGCACTCCGAAAACAAGTCCAGCACCCGAGTATAGTCCGAGTTCCAGATTAAAATAGGCGTTAGTTTCAATAAAACAATATTTGCAAGTTATATACTAAAACTTGTGCAACAATCAACCTCAATCAAGTCATATATACATTTTCATTAACGGTTGATATTATACTTTTATAAACAGCCAATTAACACATTTAGTCTTTAAATAATTACAAATTAGAACATTGAAATTCAAACGCGAGTACTATCCGAAACAATTTAACTAGATCTTTCTACATTGTCTACTTAATGTAGAAAACAAATTCAGTTAAATTGTTCATTTTTCCAGCAGCTAAGTTTTGGTAAACATTTAAGTAACCATCTTGCTGATCCCCAATTTAAAAAGTACACATACACCCCTGGTCAAAAGTTTCGCCGCACCCTAATTCTTTTCATTAATTTTCACTCTACTGATTCCTGTCAGTACTGCAAGAGAGGACAGAGCCTTTGCCAGGCACCAATCCTCGTCAAGTCCCAAGATAACTCCGCCAGAGACGGCCAGATGATTATGGAGTACATGTCTCCACCTTTACAGTCAAGCGTCAACTCTGCCAAGTTGGTCTGATGGGCAGAATTGCAGTCAAGAAGCCTCTTTTGACTTCCCGCCATCGTCGTTCACGTCTGGATTGGACCATGGAGCGTCGAAACTGGACTGCAGCTGACTGGAGGCGCATTTTCTTCACTGATGAGAGTCCCGTACATTTGGTATCTGGACATCAGCAGCGCTATGTGAGACATAGAGGTGGTACAGCTCTTCATAGATAGCACATCCGGCCTACAGTGCATTCCTCAAGTGGTTGCATCATGATTTGGGATGGATTCAGTGAGAATGGTCCTCGTCCACTGGTCAGAATTCAAGGAAGACTGAGTGCTGCCGCCTACCAAGAGATCATCAGCGACAATGTCCTGCCTCTCAACCTCCCAGATTTGAATCTGACTTTCATTCAAGACAATGCCCCATGTCACACTGCAAGAACAACTCGCAGATTTTTTGAAGAGCATGGAATTCAACTTCTTCTGTGGCCAGCACGAGGTCGATGGCACCCAAGTCCAAGGTCTCAATGGTCTCTGGGCAGCAACTCAACGAGCATGGCAGAGAATACCACCAGAAATGATCACCAACCTCATTGAGTCAATGCTGCGACGTTTGGAGGCCGTGATAGCAGCTCGAGGAGGCTCCACCAGATACTGAAGAATGATGCATTTTCTACCCCATCCCATTTAAAACGCGAAATCGGTCCTCTTCAGGACTAACCACTCATTGATTGATCTCACGTAGCTCCTAATGGACTACTAATTAAATTAATTACAAATATATGGCAATTACAGGAAACAGGAATCATTAGAATGAACATTTATGAAAAAATAGGGTGCGGCGAAAATTTTGACCAGGGGTGTATACACAGATATGGAGTATATCTATTTCTATGCATATGTAATTTCCTCATACATTAAGAAATTATATACCTATGCATCCAAATAAATACACTGTTGTACATACTTAAAATGCATGATGATAAATGATGACTAGAGTTGGTAACGCTTTTTTGGGAGACCCTGTATGTCTAAATTTGCAGGAATCTTGTGATTATGTCTGTTTTGCTGAAAAGAATAGTAGAAAATTGTTCTTCATTCGAAACATTTTCGGTCACCTCCAGAAAATAGAAGTATTTAGAACGAATTTCATGTTTATGAAAAATGTCCAATTTAAAAAAATATACCATTAGAATTGCATTGTACACTTTTTCTGTGATTTCTTATATACAGAGAGGATGAAATCAACATGTTTTTACGTAAAAGTGATTATATTTAAAACTATTGATTTTGTTTTTGTAGATCGTCAGGGAACCTCTCGCGACCTGCTAGAAATTGTTGAAGATTGGGAAACCAGTTCAGAACACCTTGGTGGGTTGGAAAATCGATTGGAAAAGTGGCATTCGGGGACTTCCAACGTCGAAAAACGCAAAGCGAAACCTGCTGTTGTAAAATTACATAGAACAAAGGTAAAATATTTTATCAGATATATAAATGTATAGGCTGTATCATAAAAAAACTTTCGTTTTTGCTCGAAAATTGTACCATAATTATACTATAATTGTCAATAATATCGATCATGAACGGTACATTGAATTTCTAGAAATTCATCTTCAACAATATTTGAAAATGCAATGGGACCCTATTTTCCCTGAAAAAGTGGCGCTTTAAGTATGGCAACGCTTTATAATGCACAGGCTACAGGTGAATATTGAAGGTCAAAATATACGCCTACTGTGACAATCCGTATACTCCCTAGACGTTAATCTTTGTGACAGATACATATTTCAAAGGTATAGATCCATTTATGTATTTGTAAATTTCTTATAATAAGAAATCTTCCACGTTCTACCTATAGCACACAAAATGCATGAAACTGAAACTCTGAAATCGTCCATAAATTAACGTGGATAAAATAATCGAAAAAGGAGGATAGTACGTGTGTAGTTAGCATTTTTGTTTTATTCACAGACAAATATTTTATTAGCACAACTATTGTAAAATAAATATTTGTTGGATAAAAACGTTCATTCTTTGTGATGCAGCCTAAATTGTACCTACCAAATATATTAGATTTTATATACATACACTTTAAAAATACAAAATAAATGTAATCATATTTTATTTTAGGATCATAATCTGGTGTATCCAGGAAAAAAGATTTATCTTCGACCTCGGTTTATAATGACTGACAATAATGGTGTTATGTTTGAATTAGGTGATGATACACAAAGAAGTCACGCTGCAGAATCAGTGGATGCTTATAATACTAGCCCCGGTTATCATGATCAACGGATTGTAACTAAACCAATGAGTTTACTTCGGTAATTGTTTCAGATAATCAGTTCTAATTCAAATCCTATATGATTTTTTTAAAGAAATACCTTACATACTACATGGAACAAAAGTTATTGCCGAAAGATTTTAAAATGAATTTCAGTACGCGTAATTTCGATTCAGAAAATGCTTATGACTACATATGTCAAACAATTAATTAAAATGTTATTTTTATTTATGTTTATGGCCATATCTTTATGTTAAAATTCAAAAATTTAAAACAACAAATACGAGTCGTAATTAATTATTCTTTTTATTAGTAGTGAAACGACCAAATATAACCGAAGCGAGGCAGAAGATACAACACTCAGTGGAACTACATCGGGTAAAATTAAATATACGCTAACAAATTTTATCTCATATGTTGATACATAAATGTAGTAGGTAGCTACTAACATTTTATTTTATTTTATTTTTTTCATTTTATTATATTTTGTTTCATTTTATTACGATTTATTATTAAATGCACATCGCACCTTATTTAATTATTCTTTAGTTCAAACAAAGACTAACACATCAGAAAGAAGTTGTCCAATAAAAACTTTCAAAAAGCAGGGTAGACTAAAGACAGACTTAGGTCCTATAAAGGTATGTGTAAAATCTGTGATGGATTTTCATGAATTAAACTCTGTTGGTAAATATAACACGGCATTATTTTATTTCTTATTTATTGAGTGTTATGATATTATTTTTAGTCCAAACCAGAAGAAAACGAGCACCAATATACTCCTCAGGAATATCTGAAATTAAAACAAATACTAAAGAAGAAAGAACGTCAAATGGAAGTCTTTCGGTCCAGTATCGCTTTGTGACCAATACACAACGTACTGGTGCTCATTCAGTGCTCAGAAAACACCAAACTATTCAACCAAGCCAGTCTTTCTCTTCTGTTAACTCACATGCTACAGTCAATTCAGAATCTTGTGTTAATGAAACTGCCAGCACTGTTTCTAGTATTAATAGTTCCTGTAAACAAATGGTCCAAAATCGTAATTTTATTCATCTACCTCCCTTATTTGGCCAGCAGTCTGCGTCCCAGGATGATGATTCCATAAGCGAAAATGAATATTATGTAGCTAATAAGTCCGCTATTTTACGACACTTGAGGCGGTTAGCTCCACCTACGTACCACATTAATTTACATTTGCAAACTCCACCACCTCAGAATTCCTCTAAATTGGGGAAAACAATTCAAAATACCGATTCCATTAATGAAATGCCTTTCATAACTACTTTAGAAAATGTTAAAGATAAAATTATTGAAGAAGGTGAAGAACAATCTAGTGATAACAATTTACTACCTGCTACCTTAGGTCTTGTACCTCCATGGAAAAGTAGATTTGTGACATCTAATGATAATTTACGACAATTTAAACAACGAAGAGCTCTGAAATATCAACAGAAAAAATTTCCACTTTGCTGGTATTATCATAAACACCACAAAGAACAAGTTATTAAATTTCATCGCTAAATTTTTAAATAGATAGACATATTTTCCAGAATCGCAAATTAGTAATTCAGTTGAATTTATTACTCAAATAAAATTAATTTTATTTCAGTAAAAAACATTGACAGAGTTACTAACATTTTGCTGAACCTTTACACAATAGTTTCTATATAATAAAATAGGTACTCCTATCAAACTTTGTATTTGAAAATCCCACATAAAGTTACATAACATGCCTGGGCATTTAAAAATAGTTTTGTGTTTTCCCATATGTCATATAACTTTATGAGACCTTATGAGACTATTGTGTAAAGGTTCACTTAGTAACCATATCATTGCTTTTTACTGAAATGAAATATTTTAGATTTAGTATATTTAAGCAATAAATGCAACTGAATTTTCAATTTTGATTTTGACCAAGTTATGTCAAATTTGTCATTTTAAAATAAAAATTTAAAAAAGTTATAACAGGTAGCTTTTAAACCTTGTTTTCTAGTTGTAAAACCTTTGTAACCTCTGCAAGAATTTTCATCTGTGTTTTTTGGTTTCTGTATGTACATAATTTTACTATTTATAAATGTTACAGGAGTACTTTACTTATGTATTTACATAGTTCTTTATAATTACTGTAGGCGCCTCATTAGTCCGGGAGCCAACACCCTTCAGGGTAAAAGGAACGAGCGCCTAACATTATCAAACAGCAGACCCGGAACGGTCTTGACTGACTCTATGCTGCTAGTTATTTTTCTCATATGCCAATCTAGTGATAGAGACAATCGGCAGTTACATCCACTCTTTGATGTTGTCCCACCATCTACGGCATTTTCCTTCATCGGTTGCTGTATTTTTCAAGATTATCACCCTTCCTTAGGACTCACCAAGATTTTAAGCCTTTTTTTCAACATTTTGTTATCAGTTTGATCTTTACCCATTGTTTGGAGAATTCACTCATTAGTTCGGTGCTCGGTGTATGGAATTTTGATTGAGTATGCTCCTATAAAACCACATCTCAAATGCTTCAATCCTCCGAATGTCAGTCTTCCGCAGCGTTCGACCAGAGCAGAACTTAAAGGAGCCTAGTGTTTGTCTTGAGAGTAACACCTCTGTTATTCCAAATGGTTTTGAGACTGAACAACGTACTTCTTCCCATAGTCAGGCGTTTCACTCAGCACCAAGGTATGTAAATTGGTTCATTTGTTCAACTTGTTTACCATTGCATGAGATATTAACATCTTGATGTACTTTTCCAGTGACCATGCTGTTCGTCTTTGGGACATAAGGGTAAAGGCCGTATTCCTCAGAGGTAGCTATGAAGTCTATTTAGTTGATGTTGTAGCTTAGCTTACGAATTTGCAAAAAGGACAGTATATCAGCGTATCAGAGGATTCTTACTCTGTATTTGCCTATCTGAATTCCATCGTCTTCAGCAGCTGATATTCTGCAAATCATCTCTGTATATATGTTGAATAAGTCAGAGGACAAAACACAGCCCTGACAAACACCTTTATCGTTTTTGAACCAGTCAGTTATGCCATTTCCTGTAACGACAGCGGATCTTTGGTTTCTTAAAGTTGCTCCCACGAAGCCGACTAAATGAGTTGGGTATCCTAGCTGAATCCTAGATTTCCATATTTTAAGATAGGAGACACACATGTATTTCCGGCGTTTTGGATTTCAAAGAGTGTATCAGTAATAACTATCCGATTGTTCTCACTGAACTGTATTAATTTGTACCATGATATCCCATAGCTGATTTGCTAAGCTGATGATCTCCAACTTTAACATTAAAGTCGCCAGTTATAATGATGTTCTCATCACTTATAGAGTTGTCAATTGATTTTTCTGCAAATTTTTGTAGAATTGTTCAATGGTCTTCTTCTTCATATGGTACAGGGCCTCAGCAGCGCCCAGTCCTTCCCATATATTCCACTAGTTTTGCTGGGTCGAGGAAATAATTATCGGGGCCTGTGACGTCGGGGAATATTTCCATTCTAATGTTTCTCCATTTGTAGAAAGAAGTGATATAGTGTTCTGCCGTGTCTTCCACAAGTTGCAATCTTTGCATGTCGTAAAAGTTTCTTTGCCGATTCTGTGAAGATAATGTTGTAGGAGGGATCTCTTTCTTAAGTTGGTGGTAGGTGACTGCCTCTTTTCTTGATAGGTTTTCAGTAACCATATTGGATCTAAATCTTCTAGTGCATTGGAAGTTCCAGCTTTTTTTGTCGATTCTTCTAATCGTTGCTTATCTCTCTGTTTCTGACTTCATTAACCACAGACTCAAGGTTAACTTCACAATATGTCTGGTCCATCTTGCTTCCTCTTTTGCCCTCTTCTGCTTTTATCGGAAACATTCTTAATCTTCATGATCGCTGCCTGTCAAAACTTTCTTGATGTTTTTTTCTATGCCGATAATTTCTGTTTTAGTTGATGAGAACCATTTCCCTGCTGAAACCGAGTATATTTCTTTATGCCCATTTTTTCAATTTTGATTCTTGCTCCTCCATTGAACATTCCTTCCTCTATTGACCCGTCGGTAAAAATTTCGTAATCAGTTTTGTCTAGGATGTAAGGAATTCATAGCTGCAGCTTTCCTCTTAGTAGGGGAGGCGTCTCTCTTAGGCATATTGGGCATTTATGTTGAAACTCTCATTTCATTCAGGTCTTCATATAGAGGTATACCTCTCCCTTTTGCTCTCGGTTCTCTTTCCATAATGACATATCCTATTTCTTCGCTCGCTTTTAAGCCGATGTCTCTCCATTCTGTTGATGTCTTGAGCGTTTTCCTGATGCTTTTCGTGGCGAGGATTTTCTGAGGGTCGTAGTCATTTCTTCTCATTGATTTCTCATAGAGCTTTACGGCCTTGACCTTGACCCCGGTCTCCATCTTCTCCATCCCGGCTTCATTAATGCAGTCTTCATTTCTCGTTCCTTGTACACAACCCGTTATGGATTGGGTCGATCTCGTTTAAATGCTCTCTAGATGTTTCTTAACTGTTAGGCAAGCCGTTGGTGTCCAAGCGCCTCCCCTCCTGCATATTCCATAGCAGATCGGATATAAGTGGTGTAGATACTCCGCATAAGCTTGGTGTTGCTGCCCCAATGTCTGCTGCAGATGACTGAAAGTTGTCTGATCCTATTGTTAGCTTTGTTAGACATCTCTTTCACATGGCTGGTGAAACTTAGTGGTCTGTCAATTTCCACACCTAGGAGGTTGATACTTTTCACTGTTTTTATGGTCTGGTTCGGTATGACGATAGGGACTTCTTTATTGGCCTCTTTAGTCCATGTTGTGAGTATCATGCTTTCTGATTTCTCCGCTGCCAGTTTTTGTTTCCAATCGACGGTCCACTCTTCTAAGGCCCTTGTTGCCTCTTAGCACATCATCACTGCTCTATCTACGTTTTTATTTTGGATTGTCGTGACAAGGTCCATCGGAAAACAGGTAATTTTTTACTTCTGTTGACATCATCTTCTCGTGTACATCACTCAATGGTTGGTGGGTAAACTTGAATGATGGTTTGCAATCAAGTTTGATGCTGAAAATTCTGTCGCAACCTGGGTTGTAGCTGATCACATGTTTGGTAAGGTATGGGAACAGCTTGAGGGTTTGGCTATACATCGTCATTAATGACTTCATTATTCTCATTTCTCGAAAGCTCTTCCCAGTAGCATTAACGCAAACAAGCCTGAGGGTTTCACTAATATGCGCCAAGTTATTGCTTCTGATATTTTGTGCCAGCATAAAGTTTTCTTGAAGAAGAGTGAACCATACGTGGGTCCCTAGGTCTTTCGTGTGTAGCAATATCCTACTAACTTAGACAGGTGGTCT
>JAUYWI010025120.1:0-18716 GCA_034780595.1 Parotoplana pacifica
TAGAACCGCCATCATCTAGCATTTCAAAATAAAAGAAACTCTTGTTGAAATTGGAAGCAACAATCGCCATTACTTTTCGATCATAGACATTTTTAAAATTCGATGCATGCATTGATAATAAGTAAATATTACTTACTTAATAAAAAACGAATTTTTTTTGCAACCCCCTATACTTCATTCATTTTAAATATCAGTTGACATATAATCGAAAGTTAGTTAATAAAACTTTTTTAGAAAGTGTAAGATTACCCTGAAGATTGGTGGTAAGTGTGACGGAACGAGTGATTGTTGGATTCAAATTTCGTACACTTTGACTATCTGGTCAAATGCATAAAGCTTAATGACACTCATCAACACTCTTTGTTCACATACTGGATCCATTAATGTTGATTTGACCTCAGAGGTCAATTCTTACTCCATTTCTTTTTTTCTTGCTTGTTTTGCTTCTGGTTTTAATGTTTGCCCTGGTTGTAACCACGACAAAAGTCAGACATACTTTATTCGGTAAATAAATACTTATAAGGCATCGAATGTGTTTGTTGTTTGTGAAGCTGTATTATATGTTATAGGAGGTATTAATATTATTAAAAATATGACTGAAAAATTATAATTGGCCATTAGTATCTATCCAAGCATAAAAATGCGTAGTCTTCTGTCAATTTTATATTTGTCTTCTTATCATCTAGCCAGCTACCTAACTTGTGATAATATCAATACAATTGGCATTATATTAAATAATGCGATGAATTCACAGTTAGATTGCTATCATTTTTATCTAAACTGTTAAAAGCGACTATTAATTAGGTAAAAATTTGATAAATAGAGTTCGTCTTTACATTGAAAACATACTTATTTGAAAAAACTAAATCTGTAGAAATTTGAAGTCAATTTTGACGCAACTGATGGGAATTTTAAAATTCATTATTTTTATATAATTAATGATACAATTTTATATACAACTAGGTATGCAAATGAATATTTTCGGTTTTGTAATTTCAACTTAGATTCAATTTTTACAAAATTCTGAATTAGACCCAAACAAAACTATTGCAGTATTTCTACAATTTTGCTTATTTTATCATAAATTTTAAGCAAAACAGCAGTTTTTAGAAAGTAGAGTTTTAAAACTGCATTTTGAAATCTGTGGGATTTCAAGGAGCTTGAAACTTTTATTATCATTTCCATTTGTTAAAATATTTTTTGTCAATTAAAATTGTTCTTTCAATCAAATTCACTTCGTTTACTGAATTAGGGACTACATACTGAAAGTATCCGTAGTGATTATACTTCCCAGTTTAAAATTATTAATTTATTTTGAATTTCTAACAATGATTACACCACCACCGGTTATGGAGACAGACTGAGTTTCGATTTCCCAATTTGTTGCTCGGCTATGGATCACTGTCGGCAAATATGTTTTAACTTTCTGGTGGTCGACTTCCGATAAAACTTTCCTCTGAGTAAAATCGCAATAATGACAAATAAAAAGCAGCGGAAAACGAACGATTTACACGCCGGTTTAAGCACCGGTTTCATGTTGTTCCAATCTCCCCCAGAACCGCTTGAACTGATTCAGTGGCTAGCTGGAGTCGGAGAATAACGGACACGGTTCGATGACTTTCTCAATAGTTTTATTTTATATCTGAAATTTAGATAACAAATCATTCGTTTTCAAAACAGTTCATATTATTTTGATGATGAACATTTAAAAAGTAATAATCTCTTTGTTGCTTTTTTATAAAACTATATAGACATTGAACTATTTATGTAAATTTTTCATTTCAGTTTACTGGCTTTGTATTATCTGTTGCGTAAAACCAAATGTTGATCTAATATGGCTAATACGGTTAATATTAAACGCAATATGAACTCTGCTGAGGAAATCCGTTTTGCAATACTCGTAGAGCTTGAAAAATAATGTTGAATGTGTTTGGCTTTTATTTCTGCCGCGAAACCGATCTAAATGTTTCAAAATTTAATTTATAATTTGTTAACATATTATAATTATTAAAAAATTAATTCCTGTTGGTATACTAATGTTATACAAAATATTATCAAGTTTCTATATCAAATAATGAACTCTGTAGACAAAAGACTGATGAGTTTTCTTTGAATAAATTCTTTAATGTATGCAAATATAAATTATTTTTGGGAACATTTATTTCAATATGACTAATTTTAATATTACATGTTTATAAAAAAATACGATTTTATACTATTCGGTACCGCCTGATAGAAAATTGAGTATTTGGTCTTTAATAAACTTTTAAAGAAATACAAAATTAACGATTCCACTGAGCAGTCAATTTTATGCCCGAGCTCCACCCTAAAATTAACTATTGAAAATAAATTGATAATTAAATATAATAATATGTAAATAATATACGCACAGGATCCATAAAATCAATATTATGATTCCTTTGTCTTTCGATAAACTAATGACACATGCCATTAAAGTGAAAATATACAATGGGAGTATAGCCGTCGTGTAAATATGTTTTATTCGTACATAACTGTATGGAGGCAAAACACTAAAGACATGGTGGCAAACATGAACAGAACAGTTATGGCTTGTTTTGGTTTGATTTTCACAACTTGTTGTTACTATACCAGCATCGGCGCTAAAATCAAAATGAGGAAAAGAATATAGCTTGTTTACTATTTTGTTGTCTTTGTAAATATTATTATTTAATCCTTTTACATTAAATATTGTAGTAATAATAGCTTACCTATTTGTTATTTATATCATTTTATATATTCTATGTAACGTTGCATAATAAAAAGAATCGATCATGGACCGAACATTAAAAACAATTTTGTTACCGAAAGCAAAACATATACAAGAAAAAATGGGAGGAGACATTGGTGTTGTTGTGTGTATGTTTTTATTTTGTCTCAATAACATATTTTTTGTACATGGAACAAGGTTCTATGTACTAGGTAACTCTATCCAAGCCTCAAGTTTTCTTTAAAGTTGCGAAACCAAACTATACCTGCTAATCTTCTAAGTACATCCGGCAGCTTAAATGCATAATACACAAGGCTTAAAATGAGCTAAATTACAGAACCATGCATGATGCATTAAAACACTCGAACTAGGCAGGCAATTCACAAAGGACACTGCAGGTGGAAATTTCTTTGCGGCAGATTTTATTAACTTCAATTATTGAATTTCATCCTTTTACGATGCATTTTTTAAAAATAATAACAGTTTTTGTCTTGTTAAATAGGTATAGCTTTTGTAAATCTAGTTAAAAAGCTCTTTTATTGGATTTAAAAGAAAATTTATTTTCATATTACCAATAATTCTATAAAATATTCCACTATCAGATCTCTTTTATTACTAATACTTACTTAGATAATGTGGTCAGAATCTTTCCTAATTTTTGAGTTTACTTTTCGAATTTGTACAGCTTTGTTTCTCTCGAAACGACCTTACCAAACACAACACCAGCGTGCACAAGCAGGATCCCAGGCCCTACAGATGCGAGCATTGTGGCCGGCAGTTCTCCACCTCGGCCTATCTGTCCCAGCATCGGCGTATCCACCTGGGAGTGAAGCCCTACTCGTGTCGATTCTGTGACCGCCGGTTCACCCAGCTCAGTCATGTGCAGCAGCATGAGAGAATTCACACCGGACATAAGCCCTACAAGTGCTGCACTTGCTTTAAAGTGAGTTGCTTTCAGATACAGGTTGTTTGACCAGCATCTCAGGATAGGATTTTTTACAATATTAGACAATCAAAGGCATATTTTTCCATTAATATAAGCTGTGGTCCCGTCCAAAGAGATTTAATATCCGCGAATGCACCCCAAAATATTTTTTGGTACGGGGGGAGCCCTGGAACTTCTACATAACATATTTCCAATACATTAATTTTTGGGGAAAATAAAAATTAAGTATTCAGTAAACTATTGTTAATTATGATCACAAACCGTTTCCACAACCGTAATGTTTATCGAACTTTATTTGCAGGCTTTTACCCAAATGTCCAATCTTCAGTCTCATCAACGCCAGCACATGAAAGGGAAGCCCTGTCGGTGCGAGAATTGTTTTATGTGCTTTGACACACAGGATGAGCTGGATACCCACGTGCAGGCCAAACATGCGGCCCACAAGTATTCAAAGGTAAGTCCAGTCACAATCATATTTTGCACAAATATCCACTTTATAAAAACTACTACATATGTATATATCCCAACCTTTAAATGAAAGATAATTCGATCTTTTATGTTGTTATTTAATTTGGTTAAAAACGCTTATTTTAGAATAAAAATACAGATAAAGTATAAAAAACTAAAATAGACAGAAAATTGAAAAGGTCGTCAAACTTCTGGGAACATTTTCAAATTTAATATTCTTCATCGGGCAAAAATTAAATTTCTAATTAAACTTATTTTTTGTATTTTATTTTGGCCCGATGAAGAATAATAAATTAGAAAAAAACGTCAGTTTACAATAAGATAAAAAATAGGTATACCCATTTAAAATTTATTTTAATAACCATATTTGCTTGTACGTAGCTATACCATCACAAATAAGCGAAGAGATCATACGCTTATAAAATATTTATTAGTATAAACGTACAAATGACGCTGTACTTTCACAATTAACTATGACGTGATGTAAATATTGAACACGCGATGTAACACATCAATTTTAACAGTTGGTTTGCAATAAGTTCCTGCTGCTTTGCCCTCCATGACTTCTTCCATTCTTCAAATTCAAATTCCCTTCAAACGGTCTAACACTGATCGACACTGTGCTGCTGTGCTCTTAATGTGCTAATTGGGAGACTATGAATTGACCTCCGAGCACAAGTTTATGTTACTGAGAGCATCGATCTAATGAGCCTTTCAATATTCTCCAACAATTTGCCACCAAAGGTCTATGACTTTGCTGACCTCTCTGGCTGATTTTATTTGTTTTATGTGTTGACAGCAATGAAAGTGGATGGTGCAGTCATTAATCAAATTGTAATCATTTACAAATCCTTCAGCATCACCTTTCTTCCTTTTTATTTAACCTTGATGAAAATTATTTTTGATGTGCTAATATTAATACTATTAATAAATCGCATGATTTTAAATTGATCTATTCTTTGTATTTAGTTCAGATGTTAGGTTGCATTATGAAAATCTTCTACTCGATACCTAGACAACCTAATGTAACGACTTATATTATACATGTACATGCTCCATCTTCCATATTTATTTTTATATGAAGATATTACCAGATACAAACATCCAGGTTTATCATTTTTAATTAGATATGTGTAATAATTGGATATCAGAAAAACGGTTGTTAAAAAACAAAATCTTTTTAAACATATAAAAACAATTATCGCCTCTTTTTATTCTTTTTTTAAATATCACTGTCATTTTGTTTGTAGATTTTAGTCTGTCCGATATGTTCCAAGAATTACAATTCAGAAACGTATCTCAACAAACATTTACAGAAACACAAAGATTCCAGTATTTCATCAGTAAGTACTAATATTCGACTTTCAACTACCGATTTCTATTCATTAATAAATTGAAATTTCATAAAAATCGATATTGGATACAATTTCATTGCATTTCCAAACCGCTCATCATAATCTTAAATTTAAAATTCGATTTTGAAATCATTCTTAATTCTTTGGTTATAATTTCAATTTATCTTTTTACATTAAACTCTGCAAATTATTATCTCAATTTAATTTTTTTGTAGCTAATTCTAGGTGTTCCTCATTGTTCGTTTTATTTTATTTTCAGGACCATCAACCTCCACCAGCTCATCAAGGAGGTTTAAAAATGAAATCAGAAGCGGGCTCTCTGTCTCCTCTACACCATGGCACAGGTCACCATCCACTTTTGGGGCATACACAGTCCTCCCTTCTCTCACCAGGAGGCATTCCACTTTCTCACAGCACAAATGCCCTCGACAAAGAGCGAGTTCTTCGCGGAAACGACCTGTTCTTTAACAATAACAACAACAACAACAATCATTGCAAATCCACCAACAATGGCGGGCATAACACTAGCAATACAACTGGTCTTGGTAACGGAAACCTTTCTTCATCTCACATGGGCTCAGTGGCTCACACAACAACCCAAAGAATGAGTCTTCCTGATCGTATGACAACCTTTGGTCCGCCGTCCAGAACCAGTAGTGTGGAGCCTCCACCGTCCTTTTGTAGTCAGTATGGCCATGCTGGAAACCAAAGATTACCTTCAGGCTTTAATCCTGCAGCTGTTGCATATTCGGCCCTCATGGACCACCATCATCACACGGCAAATATGCACAGAGATGCCACTCCTTATGACATGATACCGTCATTCACATTCCCAAATTTTAGATTTTAAGATTCTCAATAGTTCAGAAAATAAATACAGAATAAATAAAAGGGGATTTCCATAAATTCTTTTATGTACTTTAACATGTGTACCTGCGTATGTAAATTGGAGACAACATTCTTCACATGGTCAAACAATGCTGAAAATTGGATAAACTTATTGTTTATAAATTATATGCATACCTAAATAAAAGTACCCTAATAGCGATTTTTTCCATAATTAGCTAGATAATCTCCACAAGTTTATTAAAATTACCAAATAGATATTTTGCGTATCATTTTCTACACAAAGTTAAAGAATGCTAAAAATATCAAAATTGAGAAAGTAAGAAATTGTACTATTGTTCAAGATTTATGCCTGATTTGTTTTTGCAAAATTACTCAACTTGTAAATATGTATATTATTCCATTAGTTGGTGTTGTTGTTATTGTTGTAATGTAGCCCGATTCAGCTAGATACACAAGCATAGCACAAACTCTTAACAGAAACAAATGACGGTTGCTGGGTCGAGGTCTTGGTTTTCCACTGGGGCTGTGCCAAAGATTGTTTACCGTTTGGTATTTAGGACAGGAAAGGATGAGGTAGGCGGCAGTTTCAGCTACGCTGCATAGGCGTAAGTTTGGGCTCTCGGTTTTGCCGATCCTGAAGAGGTTGACACGCTCTGTCCTCTCGAGTTATTGTTTGTGAATGGTTCTTTTTGTCTTGTTAATAGTTCTGTTGATCTGACCTTGGATGGCTTGGAGTGTAATAGGCGTCGCGCTTTGATCCAGTTTGGAGATATCTTTGGCTAGAATATCTGCAGTGTCGTTTTCATGGATGTCTGTGTGACTGGGTATCCATTGATAGGTAATTGATTGGATTTGCGATTCTCAATTTTCTTCAAATCGCCCCAGATTTGGACTCCAGTAGTTTCAGATTGATTTCCCCGTCCTTTATCAATTGTCGTCTGTCATGATGGCAGTGTTATCTTCGGTTGTGATGTAGAAGCCTGCTCATCCATTGATTTACCCGAACCGTCTGTCCAGATTATCAATAGGTTTCATTCATCCATAGTTTTCATGGCGCTAGTTTTCAGCTTGTTGTTGGTATTGTCTTTCTTAATACAGTGGACGCTCAGTTCAATGTAGACTTTAACAGTACCTTTTGGTGTCCACGGCGGTTTGGATTGATTTTTCGGGGTAATCAGGGGCAGTTTTCCTACAATGTCTTCCTTTTTTCTATTTCTTTCTCTGATATTTTGGTGGTCTAGCCCTCTGTTGTTAGGATTGCAGTGTCTCAAATAGTTTGGTTGAGAGGATCGTGATGTGACTTTTAATTTATTTTAAACTATTTGTCTGTCCACGTACTGCTCTTGGCTCCCTGCTGAAACATTACATTTAGCGTCCATCATGCATGTTTTCGGTAAAGTTATTGACATCGTGTTGATCTATGTCTACAATGACAAATGATTAAGTATTATTGAAAGTGAAATTTGGACATTTGGTGTTCTTCTAATTTTGTTTTTAAGGTATGTTTATTCTGTCGGTAAAGCATTTTACTGATTTTTATTTGGCTGTGAAAGTAACAAGCATTTGTTTAACCATTGCAACACCCATTGACTAAATTTTTTACTACAAATTGAATTGATCTTAGGAATGTTATACTTAAATCGGCATTTATACTGAGATGCGGTATCTATAATTTCTAACTATGTTGTAGTTTTAAATCATTATCTATGGTCTTCAGTTACCTAGTTATCTATATGGCTTTTAGTTTAATTCATTGCAATAAAAAGTCAATAATTTGGCAAATGGTTGCTGACCAGTAGATGAATTTGATAGTTTTCTGGATTTCCGTTTCATTTCATGATTGTGTACATACAATTAACTGTGTATTAATCTCCACTATGCATTCAATATTGTTTTATACCTACCCATAAAATGCACAGTTTTGTTTTGGAACTTATCAGAAAATGATTTATCTTTTAAAAAAGACCTTCATGCTATCTAGTAGAAACGTGATTTTTATTTTCCAAAATGACCAGCTCTGGACAATAATTAGGGGAGACAATTTTATTGATTATCTGTACTTTCCGCTAAAGTATAGTATCATCATAGTCCCCGAGTTATACTTTATTTTATTGTCAGCTTCGAGGTTGGCGCACTTATTCCAATAGAAAGAATGGATTCAAAGTCAAAATTCGTAGAAATTAAAAACCAATTGTCACCAAATAGTCGTGTTTTTAGGGTGTCAGGTAAGTTTTGTCCAAGAGGGTGTCCTGAAAATGTTTTTTTTTATATTAGAGGTTATAATTTTTGTAAAAAATGAAATACACACTTTTATTTGGTTCATAGGTACTTTGAAAAGGTTCATTAACAGAAAAATAAATTGAAAAAAACAATAAGGGGCCGATGACGTCATCAGGTCCAAAAATTAAAGATTACCCGATTGACTTCAAAATTGGTGTGTAGGTCCACCAAATCCATATTTTTAAAATGATATCAATATTTTTAGTGACAAAAATCGATTTCTTTTGAGAGGCAAAAGTCGGTTTTTGAGGTTCAAAATCGATAGTCACTATTTTTACGGAAAATGTTTATGGATTTTTGTTACAGAGCGCCTGGCGACCACACACCAAAATTTGAAGTCAATTGGACATTTTGGAGCTGATGACTTTATCGGCCGCCATATTAAATATTGTTTTTAATATGTTTTTTTGATGATGAATCTTTCCAAGTTACCGTGTACCCAATAAAAGTGTCTATTTTATATGTTTTACAGAAATTCAATTATTTTTCAGGACACACTTTTGGACAAAGCTTATATGACAACCCTCAATGGTAATATTCAAAAGTGATGCTTAAAGAAAATCTTGATTTGTAGGTTGAATCTGACTACTAAAAGAAATATACAAGTGGTTCTTAACAATTATTTAGATGAAAAGTAATATTTGTTAATAAAAAATAGTGCTACATTTTTGGAGATCCAACGAGAATCATCCATTGAGCAGCCGGTAGCCGAGTGGTTCGCGCGCTGGACTACAGATCGGGAGGTACCCGGTTTGAGGCCCGGTTGTGGCACAATTTGAAGTTACTTGGTTGACATGGTTCCGGAAGTGCTTAGGGGACTTGACCCGTCTGTTACGTGGTCAAGTTGTTCGTCCTCATGGGAGCCAGTTTTAGACAAGGACCATGAAGAGGTTGTCTTTGACGGTCAGTGTGTCCGATGGGTACTGGCTACATTGTGTGTAGCTGTCAAAATACCTCCCCTCCGGGGGTCACAGCTTTAAAGGCTTGAAATAGTTGTGATCGGCCACATGTGAAAGAGAGAGAGAGAATCATCAATTGAAACCAGCCAATGTTGTTTTACTAATTTTAATTTTGACAAAAAATTTAAATTCAATTTTTAAGAAACCCACTTTTTCATAGGTATTACGACTATTTTATGTACGACTTTTTCAATGCCACTCATTTTATCTGATGTCGTTTACATCTATTTCCAAGTTACTTTTTATTCCCCGTAGTATGTAATGAAATATTATGTTTGCTCAAAAGCATATTATTTATAATGTGTTGTTAGGTATTTGACGTTTGACGCAAGCAAATACGTATTTATTAATAGAAATCGTGGTATTCATAGAAATCGCGGTATTCATAGAAATCGCGGTATTTTTTAACAATAAAAGTAACATTGAACTATTGCTAGATTGCATTTTTTTGCTTATAACTTTTGAATACAAAACTTGTTTGGATCGTGTTGCATTTTCTGTTTATTTGAATGCAGAATCATACTGTTCTTATATCCTTGTTTGAATCCAAAATCCCCAACCAAACATTAAAAAATTGTAAGTCTGGTTGACCTTTCTATAAAGATGCTGTATTTAGCATCTCTATCTTGACATTATTAATAATTATTCATATCGTTGCACTGATTTTTGTTATCTGTCTTTCTTAGTACTATTTAACACGTTGTACCTACAAGTTGAACACTTTTGTTTTATCTACTTACAAATCTTTCTTCTGTTATAACAAATTAATAAAAGTATTATACAAATATGTTAGTTCTGTTTTATTGTTTCAAACGCCAAATAATGATTTCTACTTCGTGAAGTACAATGTTTCATATTTACATCCCTGAACAAAAGTAGGGCACAAAAAATAATTTGATTAGTTTGTCTTTGTTTATCGTGTTGAAAAATATTAAAATAAAATATATTCATTATGGTTTCTTTTTTGTTCAGAGGTGTACTTGTAAGATGCGTAAAGGATATTTGTTTACTTGTGAATCAAAAGCAATAAATTAATTAACCATTTTTTTTTAAATTCTACAAATAAATATGTAGGGTGCCCTAATACGCCCATTCTTTTGCGCTGAAAATGTCTACTGGATAATATTCAGGTAGGTAGATTATCGATCTCAAAGGGCACATTTGATATATCAATCAATGTCTGAAACATTTTTTTAAATTGATAATTAAAAACGGGAATTCCAATCGCACAGCCTTACTGGAACTCACCAATCAGGACAAGTGGGAATCAACCCGAAGGCTTGACAGATATCATTCTCTAAATAATCTACTTGTTAAAATAACCAATAGTAAAGTTGTTTTCTCGAACATATTTGAGGCAGTGCAGTGTAATTTTCAGATTCCATACATACAAGTTTATATTCTTCAGAAATTTTACTAGTCTTTAAAAAAAACATTTTCGATTTTTAAGAATAAAACAGGAACCGTTTAAGACATTTTGAACGGCACTGAAAATATTGTTTTGGAGAACTTGTTTAACCAAGCGATGAAATTTCATAAACATGGTTCTAGAGGGCCAGGGGATGTAGTTAAGCTGACAAATACTTTAGGTACATATCGTCGTTATTTTCCCATACTGACGTATCCACTTTTAGGCAGTTTTCAGGAGAGTGGTTTAAAGTTTTGTTATTTATTAAAATGTTCGTATTAAAGTCGTACAGCTTATTATTTGTTTGAAATTAGTGATGAACATTAATACGGGACACGTAGTAATTACACCATTTAAAAAATGTATAATTTTATGTTAACATCCTTGTAATTTATCGATTTTTTGAATATACGTCAGTATGGTAAAAAATATATCCACTATTAGGTATTGGCGTAATCAAATATACGTCAGTCTGGGGAAAATAAATATTTCGATATTACTGGCATAAGTCAACATACGTCAGTATTGCAACCAAATATCACTTCATTTATTACAAAATTAATCATAACATACGTCATAGAAATAGAAATAGAGTACCTACATGGCAATAGCACGTATTTGACATAGCTTAATAACATAAAATAGTATTCGACTATTCAAGTTCTAGTAAAACGACAATGTAACAATTACAGTGTTCAAAACAGTTAGTTAATAAGGGCATTCAAAACTTTCATTCGTTGTCACTTTCATTGTCATTTTTACTTCCTGACAAACTGTAAAAGTATGAGTGATACACACGAGGAATTAGACCTGTGGAACAGAGTTTTTTCAGATCCTTCAATTTGGAGGTGCCACTAATCGTAGTGGGTTCATTGCCAGTTTTAAAAATCAATAGTGGGACGTGTGTTGTGAATTATGAAATGTAATTTTCTGAATTCGTCATCAAAATGGTATTTGAAGTAAACAACCAGATCTCCTTTGATGTAGTAAAAATGCTGCGTCTTCGATATGAGAAATTTGACCCATCAGGAAGCGTATACCTATTAGGAAAGACAGTATTGCTTAATGTGGTCCAATCGTTTATATCCAAAACGTTCATTTCAAAAACTCGATAATTACGCGAAACTGCCTTTATGATACCATACCATTCCATGGGTGTAAATATTTGGCGGTGACGACAAGAACTTTCTATCATAGATTGAACACTGTCTCCTTCGTTCTGAGTGTCCACTTTCAAAGAAGCCATGGTGTACTCTGTACATTGTTTATGAAAAAATGAATAATATAAATATCAAAACAGCATGCAATATTTATTTATTTATTGTAATCACAACAATGGACGCACAGAATTCGGTCACCTCTTGTTGTAATTACAGATGACTATTCCGTTGATCCCACATTCCCTACACCCCCCGAGCCCAACCTTCCCGATGCTCAGGGCATAGCCCGGTCTACCTCCTATGGCGGCTTGCTCCAGCACCCCTCGGCGCCCTACCCTGGACTGGCAGTGCACCCCGGTGCCAGCAGCAAGCCGACACATCACCGAAGACTGTCCTCTGGTGACAAACTTCTGAAGCAACGATTTCCGAAGTCGATGGTCTCAGGTAGATCCTTTGATATTTATTGTTTTTGCGAAGTAACAAGCGCTGTTTATTGCAGTGTCATCAAAATTGAGGATCATTATTAACATGTTTTGAAATGATTTAGATTTTATTTCTTAATAATAGATATCGGTCAACTTTCTCCTCCAGGCCTAGAGCTACAGACACATGCTTTGGGGGTAAAATCAGTAGATTTTTGTAGAAAGCCATGCCTTTTAGAGTATAATTTATTTACTGAAATCTTTTAGAATTGCTTTTTTCCAATACATTTGAAAGATTATATCAATTATTTAATAATGAATACACAAAGAAGATTTGTGTTGCCATGGTTTTAGGTGGACCGTTACTTAGTAAACATTTATAAAAGGTTTGTTGAGGATAACTATTTGTAGGTATCTTGGTTACAAGAGACAATATATTTTGTTATTGGACTGTTTCGGACATGGAAAATAAAAAAATTAAGTGAACTATCCTAATGGTTTGATTTTAAATGCCGTCTAATTAAACTGGATGTCTACTGTTGTTTCAGCGGTGCCTAGGCCCATAAGAAGACCTTTAATGGTCTTTCTTGTGTTAAATTTCTATCTTTCAAAAAGTGTTTATTCAATTGGCTTCAAACTAACTTATGTTGGTGTTAGAAGTAATTAAAAAATAGCGTAGTCCTACGTTCACGGGAAATAAGTTTTGTATTATTTTTTTAATTAAAATTAAGATTACTTACAGTACTACTCGCAAGTAATATACATATAAAATACATAATATGTATATATTATTTACAACTAATATAGTGTTAAATCTTAATTTTAATGAAAAGGACATAATTTGGTTTATGCAATCTTTTAAAGTTATTTGTAACATTAACAGAAATCGGTTCCCCAAATTATTGGCCAAGTGGTTAAACGAGTAGAGTTTTGACAGAGGAAGGACATTTAAGGTAGGTCCTCTATAAGTGGTCTTAAGGGGTCTAAAAATGCGCCAAAACTTAATTTTTCTATTCTCCAGGTCCACATTACTCTATTGTACAAAATGTGGCGCTTGTAGGCAAAAAATGCGTCACCACCAAAAATCCGACGCAGCGTTTTCAATTTGTAAATTTACTGAGAATGAAGCAGCCGTAAAAGTCAAATGTGATTTACCTATCAGCTGAAAGAAGATGAGGGGTCCCAATTATCTGTACGTAGAGACCAAGAACCAAGGGGGGGGGGGTCAGGATAATCCAAAAGGTAGCCAAATATTGGTGTGTCCCGCTATCTGGGATTGGTCGTCCTCCGTTGTCTAAGTGGTGGATGAGACCAGTAGAGAACCACTAAATGGCTCTTCTTATGTTAAATTCTTATCTCTCAAAAAGCACAGTTGTCACGTTTATCCAATTGGCCCAAAATTCCGGGTACTGACTACTCTTTGTTGATGTTACAAGGAATTTAAGAAATTGGCGTGGAAACAGGTTTTTGTAGAAATATGTTTTTTTAAATTTTATAAAGTTATGTATTTTACATGTATGTTACTTGCAAGTAGTATTTAATTTAATCAATTTTTTTTAAATAAAAATAACAAACTAATTTTACGAAAATGTATTTCCCGTGAACTTAGTAGAATGCCAATTTGTTTACTGATTTGTAACATCAACAGCAGCCAGTTCCCTGAATTTTGGGTTAATTGGATAAACGTGACTTTTTTGAGAGATGCCGGGACACACGCCCACGCAGAGTATTGGAGTACCAATATTAATTGGTTTCCGTTTGCGATGCGAACTAGCCTGACCCTCTCTGGCTCCTGGTCTAGTATAGGGCAATGTTTAACTTTGTTTTATTGCTTGCTTACAGTGAGTTTGCTCCCGACACTTGTATCGAAATTAAGTGAGTACTATACCAGAGACTGGTTGGATATTCTGTGTTTTGTTTGTTGCTAGGCAGCCTATTTCATTATTGGTTCTTTGCTGGCTACCATGTTAAGGTCAAAGGTCGTATAGGCAGGTCGGTGTTTTATTGATTTATTTTTTATCAGTTTGGGGTCAGCAAGTCCGTTTGAAATGGCTAAAAGCTTTATTTGCGACATAATTCATAATTTCATTCTTTTACATAGCCGTGAATGATTATTATTTATTTTGCGATCATAGGAATGTTCTAGCGAGTGCAGTTTTCTTTCAATCGATAATTTAGTGGAATATTTTATACTTTAAGCTAGAACTATATTTTTAAACAACCGAATTAGGTCGGGTAAAGAAAAGTTATTAATTGGAGTCTTTTCTATACAGAACATTTATTTAACGTTTTAATTTTGTGCTTGATCAAAATCTATGGAATACCTTAGTGAGCAAAGCATGGCCACAAGATCAGGACGTTTTATCATCCAACTTTAAACGTTTTGTAAAGGATGCTGTTCTGTGCCTGTTTTCATGTTTTAGATGTTCTGGGGTATTTCTTGAGTTGTACAAAATATGGGGGTTGTTTCGCCAAATGATTTTTAGCTCTGTGCACACTTTGAAGGGTTTTCTACAGCTTGCGTAGTGTTTTAATTTCTCTGGGGTTACCGTTTTTTTTAGAACAAACGCACTTGTCATAAAATGTTTGATCGCGGACAGCAAAATAATGTTGATTTAGACCATAGATGGTCAGATGAATAATTACATAGACAGACCGCCAGAAAGTAATTTGTGACCTATTTTTTTAAAACACAAATCGTAATTATATGTTTTAATGTGTTCACTTTAGATTTAATAAGCATATTAATGATTATGTAGGTATACGCATGTAATGATATGGGCGGGCCTACACAGATATGGGCATAGAGTAACAATATATTTATTCTATGGGTATGGTTGACTAGCTGAACACACCAGCAGAGTACAACCTGAGAGAGCCAAAAACTCCATAGATTTTTCTTAAATTTTAGTGGTTTATGTATGTAGTAGTAGTAGTAGTACCTGTTCATCAATTGTAGAAAATTTCACAGAGAAATGTTGTTCCAAATAAAGTTAATTAAATAAAGTCAAAATTAGTCAATAAAATATGAAAATCTTATAGTTAGATAGGAAAATCGTTAAATTTAATTCCCTAATAAATGGACATGTTAATGTCTGAAAATATTTGAGAGATGTACAAAGTATTAGATTTTCATCATTGCTTTATAATCTAATGTTAGAGCTTTAAAATTCATTATTTCATACAATCTGTTTTAAAAGGAGGTGGTACGTTACTTTCTGACGGAGCTGTTTAGTAATAAGAGAGAGAGGTGGCACAAAGTACATTTTGATAAATGAATTTGGAATAGGAGATCTGAGTAGGTCTATCTATCTTTAAACATTAAACATTATTACAATGAACCAAAGAAATGTTACATTAGCTTATTTCTATTTCTTGATGGACATCATTAATCGTCTATTTATAGATAGATAGATCCAGTTATTTAAAGAATGAAAACCCTAATGAACCCCAAGAATATTTTGTGGCTGACAGAGGCAATTAGTAAGCAAAAATTGGACAATTCAAAGATGTCTAATTAAACATCTGTGGGACAATTACTAGCAAAAAGCTGAACTTTACGTTCTACTTGCTATTAATTCTCTACTAGACTGAATGATTAGACCAAATTACGACCACCAGCTCTATACGACCTTTTCATAATTATTTCGTTAGTTCGTAAAGACCCTTTGCTTTTTAACTACTAGATGTTTGTATGCTATAATGTGTAGGTTCTGGATTTGAAAATAATTGTCTTCGATGGATTATTAGTTTCATGGAGGTTCTGGATTGCAAACTCAATGGTAAGATTACCCTCAACTTGGAGCTATGCGGTTTTACAATAAATATTTACTCCCTTTATTTATCCAGGTAACCGAAAAATAATTTATTTTTATCTTATACACTCGCCAAGTATCTGGATTTATTCATTAAATATTACACACACAATATACAAACACAAGTATGCTACAAACTTTGATATTTAAAAAATAATTACTTTTCAGCTTTGTCGAATTTCCAATTTGAATAAATGACACGTCATGTTTTTGCACATTGAGCGAGGTCACAATTGGTGTTGACACTTTTGGGCGAGTTAACATTTTAGATTTAAGCTAAGTACAGGAAAAAATAAAGTCTATTTCTATACCTATCTCAAACAGTTCAAAGACCTTCTAAATTGCTTTATGACGAGTCAAAACGTCAAACGGTTTCCCTCCATTTATGTGGCAAATAGTTAGTACAAGTTGAATCCCTAAATTAACTTGACTTTACAGTTGTTATAAGAACATTCAAATTGATGATAAAAAGTACCCAACCATATAGATAAATAGCGTGACATGCTGCTCAATTGCAGAAGAAAATAGAAATTATATAAATGATTGGCATTATGAAAACTTAAGCACGTAAAAAACGTTGATTGTTAACTTTAATGTCTGAACCTTTAATAGCACTGCGAAACATTTTTTCGGAAAAGTAAATGAATCCAACAATTTGCATTTATTCTCAGTTACTTATGTGTATCTCCATTCTACAGGAAAGTATTTATTCTTATGATATGTAATGTATATACCTCTTTTTGGGTTTTTATGAATATTTCTTTCCAAATATTTAATGCAAGATGGAATTCATTTCTTGTGTATGCATTGTGAGTCAAATATTTATTACTAGTAAAATGTTAAATTTTTAAATTGCGGAATAAACAAAATGGTTTCTCAGATCCAATAGCCTTCTAGTTTGTGGTTTATATTTATATTTGATTTTGATATAAGCTTGCTGCTATAAGTGTAGGATTGCAATTGTCATAGCTATGATGGATCCATTTTAGCACAACTAACAATTTATATAGCAATATGATGGGTACCTGGAGAACACTTTTAGCGTATTGGTTTGTTGTTTGGCATTTTACAGTGAGGAATCTCTCTCCTCTACACCACACAATGTGTTAAAATTATGAACAAATTTTATAATTTGTTTATTTTATTAGACAAGTTTATTGTGATTGTTGATATTTTGTTATTACTTTTCTCTTTGCTACCTGCAGCTTTGGGAGGGCCACGACTTTGAATTTTGTTTGAAACATTGTGAATACATGGGGTATATTTTGTAATGTCTTATTTGGGGATATTTTTTATGGTGCAGGTATTTTGCAGTCTGAAAGTAATACATTAATCTACTTTTTCGAAATGGTAACCCAGTACAACACTAACAAGCAGCAATAATTTCAATTTTGATTGTTCTCGGTTCTTTATATGAATCAGAAAATGTACACTATTTCAGTGAATTGCAACAAAGTTATTAATGGATGGATTTCGAGTGCTAAACAAACAAACATGTCATAAATACTAAGCCTTAGGTCGTCTATAATCGAAACATAAATTATATAAGTCTACTGAGACCGGTAACTAAATGTTATATATTTTTCCATGAAGACCAGGAAGTATATTGTTTCTGTTTTGATTTTTATATTCATAATCAGACATTATGCGTCAAATGTTGTGGAATATGCGCAGAGCTTAGCGTTAAAACGAACAGTGTGCATTTTGTTTGAAAAAGCTTGACGCACGGCTCTGCGTTTTATTTTTTGTAGAGAATCAAATCCTAAAATGTACAAAGAGATGTGTTAATTCAGTGATGAAACTTTCTTTCTTATTCATAAAATAGTAATTGAATTTCTTTGATCATATTTTATTCTGATGTTTGGTAAAATGTCTATGATTTTAAATTAAAAAAAAAACGCACATTTGAAGAGATAAAAGTATAGCTATATTTACTCTATGGATAAAAGTATGAACGCCGCTACCATTGAAATATACAGTCTGTCTTCAATTATCTATGGCCGGTACAGCTGGTGTTTTCTATGAAGAGGCATACTGGAAGTCTATCCTGATTGGTGGTTTATTCATGATAAACAAAACATTATTTATATAAATGGGTTTGCTCTAAAGAGAATTCTATGCATAATGGTTGACAGTTGTGTTGGTGTTGTCATTGTTCAGCCCCGCGGCAGCCCAGCACTCCTCCCGAGCCACTGCCATCATATGCGCATAAGGCTGGTGGTGCCACCAAATGGCCAATCACAGAGGTCGCACATGCACACTACACGGGCACCACTCGCGACGACACCACACTACCCGATCGCAAGACCGGCTTGGGGCTGGCAGC
>JAUYWI010025231.1:0-18715 GCA_034780595.1 Parotoplana pacifica
GTGTCGCTGCCACCTCTCGTGATCTACCGGTCATGGACCCCACATTCCAGGTCGCTATCCTCCATGATCTAGTATTCTTATTTCCCACCTTCTTCCCTTCCTTTTCTTCCCTCCTATTGCTTTCTTCTGACTTTCCCTTTAAACGGCCCTTCTTTACCTTAAGACTTCTTGCTGCGTATTTTCCAACTAGCTTCTTCAGCCGGGGATGTCGGGAGTCCCACGGTAGCCCTTGCTCACTTGTCGAATCACTCGGGCGAGGATGATCCGCGTCGCTTCTGGGGGACGCCCTAGCTTGAGATTTAGAGATTTGTGCTTGCGAAAACATAATAAAAATTGTAGCAAATTTTAAGGCCGGATGCCCTTCCTGACGCCAACCCTCCCTCTTTATCCGGGCTTGGGACCGGCACCTCTTGGCTCAATCCGGAGCACCACCCGTACTCTGTGCCATGCTGGGACTTGGCCAACCTGACCAGGCCATAGGGTGAGCGGCTAACTCCATGTTCCAGTTCGAGCCCAGCCAGTGGCGAGGTTCTTTACTTTTATGCTTTGATATAAAATATATGAACATTTTATATTGCTCAGGCAGTGATTATGCCTAGTTGATGAGGCCCAACAAGGCCGAAACAGCTGTCTTGGACTATCACTTGCGAGTAATATAAATAAGTAGTATATTTTTATCAAAGTATACCTGTTGTTTTTATTATTACTCTTAAACATATTCATAAAGCTATTAAAAAAATGATATAGACATCGTGTTTGTATTTTTTAATATTTGCCATTGATATGATTTAACTTTAACTAATGTATCTTAGTCTTATTTTTAAAAATATAATCAATAGAATATAATTCATTAGGGAATAATGTGAAACACATGTTTAAATAAAGTAATCACAAGGCGTTTTACGCCGAAAACTTGTAAATATTATAAAATTTCACAGTATTTTTAGCAATTTAATTATTTTTATTTTTTATTTAGTATTCCTTAGTTTATGTATTCAACAAAATAAAGAAAGTAGTTAAAACATTTTTGTTTTAAATGAAGCAACTTGTCAAAATGCGGTGACATTTATTAATATTAATAAATTTTCTGTGTCAAATGACCTGATCACATATCGAGTCGAAAATTTAGATTCAACATTCAATTATTGAGATATTAATTAAGTGAAATGCTAAAATAAACAATTATTATTCATTAGTTAATTTACCTAGTCATCTAAATAGAGAAGAATTTTTTTTCTCAATATTTCTCAACAATCAGAACACAATACGACCAAAATTTTACACCAAAATCTCACACAGCCTTTGTAACTTTTGTGTAATTTCGTATACTTTTCTCAATGGGGTATTTAAAAAATCGAGATTAATAAAAAATTCTTACTTGCGTCTCCGTTAGACTCAGTGAAAGCGCCAAATTTAAACGTTCACAGACCGACAGATAACGCGTTGTTTTAAACTTGTTTTCCAGAGCCACCAGCTGCTCGTATGTGAATGCTGTTCGAGCTCTTCTGGCTTTGGACGAAGACAGAGAATTACAAAGAGAATCAGAGACGTTCGGTTTCTCTTTTGAAATTTCTTCATCGTCATTTATGGAATTTGGAGATGGTGGTGTAGCATCTACGGCATTGTAAGTTAGCTCTTCTTCATCTTCCATTGTACTGGAGTGACAATTCGAATTATCATCTGGTTTGTTGTTAGCAGCTGCTGTGTCAACGGAAATTGATTGCGATGTGTCCAGCAGATCTGAATTCTCCAGACCTAAAATATATCGATTTTGTGTGAAAACATTATTAGCAATTATGTTTTATGATACAGATGTTTAAATGTTCTTTTTTGTTTTAGACAAAGTTAGCTACTATATAATAATATTTTCTTATAACTACAAGATCAAGTTTAAGATATGTGACCATTTGGCATTATGGTAAAGTTAGTTGATGAAGGAGTAATATTGATCTTCAAATGGACAATTTGGATAATAAAGGAGCCATAACGATTTTAAAACTAACATAACCTGGCTAATGAAGGAGCCATATCAATATTCAAACAGTATATTGATCGTTTTATAGTTTAATAAATAGATCAAGGATAACTATTTCTTCTGATATGCATGTCGGCAATCACACGATACCTTAGAAAATGTCACAGTACTATCCCTTCAATATTTCTTTTAACGCTATCTATTGTATGTTGCATCTTGTCATTTAACTAGTTTTCGTGTCATTTTGGTTTTTAATTATCTTCAATTTTTTAATGTTAAGTGTCTTTTTTTAATGATAGTTCTAAATTGACCGATTGTATATGATTTCCATTGGCAGTTAATTTACAGATAGTTTTGATATAGATAAATTTAAGAAAAGTTAATATTTACCAAAGAAATTAAACTCACCTTCAAATGATGATTTCTGGGAAACATCCTTTAGATTATTGTGCATATTTGAACAACACAAAATGTCTTGCATAAAGAAAGATGTGTTTCGTTTCTGTGTGGACATTTTCACTGCTTTGTCAATACCTGGACCGTCGTCGTATTAAGTTAGGAATGTGCTCAAACGAAATCAAGACTAAATGTGATATTTCTATTATTGCCACAAAATTGCTATCTATTACCGTAGAATATCAGAAATGTAGATACATGTTTAATAATTAGTTTCAATATATTCCAGTCTATTTATAACTAATTCTGGTAGGTACCTATTGGGAAGACAGGAACAATGAGTGGATTTATTTGAGGTTGGTGGCATAAAGGGAACTCACCAGCGAGCGGGCTTTGTCAGAATTTCAACTGCGCCGGTGTAGGTACGGTGTTGTCGGTGGTAATTTTGTTATTTTACCAGACAGCCAAAAAGGACGAGAACAGTCCCTGTATTTCTGGTTACTGCAGCTGTGAATGATATTCTATTAAAATATTACCTTCTCTATCGAGAATGAAACACTGACTCAATGACAAGTTCTTATTCTGTAGCAGGCTAGTCTTAGTTCTAACTCCAGTTTTGCAATTGCTATTAATGACTAAACAATTATTCCACCGTGTCCTTTGACAAGTTTGTCCAATTTGAATAATTCAAGTGATTGCGAGCACAGTTAGTTCGTTATTATCCTCCTGCCGAGTATAGTCTGAGATGATATCAGGAAGCCGATAGCTGCTGGTGGTTGCTGCTTCTTCTCTTATAGAGGCAGATAATTATTATAAAATATCATAAAAGACGTGAATTCCACCAAATTAGCTATTCTTTAATACTATTTAATGGGACTATTACTTAGTTAGTAATTGGATGGTTTATTATTAAGCAAAACTGCCTCAGCATTTCTTCTTGGATAAAAGACAGAAGTTTAATCGCTCCTTTGTCAGATTTTTGAAAGCAATTAAGGTAATCAGATTATAAAAAGAGCAGCATATTAACAGAAGACATTGATAGGCAGTCAGAATCTTTATAGAAAGTGAAAGAAAACTAAACAGAAAATTGTGAAAGTTTATAAAAAAAGAGATAAACACTTAGGTAATTGTTTAAAACACGTTTTATCAAAGTAAAATTCCTGTGAAAGTGAGGTAATAATGCAAACAAAAGTAAAATTTCAATGTAAAACTACATCATAATAAGTTATAAGATAACAAAAAATATGTTTGGGTAGGTACTAGGCGCAACACGAATTAAACAGTTACAGAACTGACAAAAAAATATTCTGAATTTTGTAGAAAAGAAATTGAAATTGAAAACAGAAATCGGATTTACTTTTCGTAAAAATGAAATATTCCCAAGAGGTCAATCCAAACCAATTAACTTATTAATTGCAAGCAGTCAAATTTATAAAACATTGTTGATTCATAAATGGTTATTATATTCCTAAAGCTGATTATATTATGTCTATTTCAAATTCCGTAATAAAATCGTAGTTTTTTTTTACTGCACTTAATTAACTAGCCATAAATACATGAATAAAATAATTTCTGGTAGTTTTTGGTTGCTTTGTCTACGTAAAACAATTTGTATGTACCTATTGTGAGGTAGAAGAATGACAAGAAAACTATTTAACGACGCGATAAATGAGTTAATTATAAACAACATGTTTTGAAATTAATTAGACATTTTGTGTTTGAGTTTAATTCATTAATACCAATTATACTGTCGGCTTCTTTATTACATTATAGTCATAAAAACTTCTACTTGGGATTACCCAATTACAAATATATTCTCACTTTATGAAAATCAGATTGTGCAGAAAGCACTGCTTTACAACAACAAGATTTTTAATTTGATTTTAAAGGTTTTTTTTTGGAATAAGAAAATGAGCTTCAAATAACTTCAGTTCCAGGGTACAACAATTATTGAGTTTGTAGCTAATTGTTTTTTGAAACAAAAAACCTATTCATGAACATCTGTGATACTTACCTGCCTACTTACTTACTGACTTAGTACTGAGGGTCGGAGACAGCAGATGCCCATTTAAAAGACAATCTTCTCCATTCTTGACAATTGTATGCCCTTTCTTTGCATTCTCGTTATTTGATGTCTGTCCATTCTTTGATGTTATCGAACCACTGTTTCCTTGGCGCCCTTGATATCTTCTACCCCCTATGCTGCCCTCTAAGACCGTTAGCGCTACGTCACCCGCACTTTCTCTTGTCACGTGACCGAAGTATTGGAGTTGAACTTTTATTATTCAAGCCATCAGTTCTCTAGTTCCTCCATTTGTGCTAGCACATAGTCATTGGTACGATGTTCTTTCCAGAGGATACATTTAATATTTTCCTCCAATACCACATTTCAAAAGCCTCAATTCTGACTTTTTGAAGTCCAAACTTCCACATCATAAAGAAATATATGTAGACTATACCAGTGCCTTCATGATTCTTTTCTACAGCTCTTTGCTAATGTTTCTATCTTTACATATCATATTCAGCTTTACTGCCTTCTCTCTGACCATGCTTAAATTCTTTGACTACCTCAAAATATCTACCTGCTCTTCTTTTTACTGGCTACCATAATTTTGTCTTCTAGCATTAATCTTTATGTTAGTTTCCTCACTTTCTTCTACCAAACTTTCAAAAACCTCTTAGCTTTTTCTTCTGTGGTTGCAGACAAGGTGTTACATACCCACAAATAATAATCCACTTTTTCTCTGATAATAAAATACTCACAGAATCAATAATTTAAAGTGCATTCAATGGTTTATGTATTGTCAATGCTTGCTTCTGTTTTTTTAATTTCCAAACTTTTCTTCCTTTAAGTGAGGTTTGCAAGGTGCCTACTTCTCTACTGATATCCTTTAACTAATACCAGGGTGGAAAAAGAAACCGTAACATTATTAAAAGTACTCAATACTATTGAATTATGTTGTATTCTATTTTATCAATCAGACTGCAGTAGCCTTGAAAAGGGCTGTTATTGTATTCTCAAAATAAGGTAAAGAGGAGCGAGAGAAGAACCTTCAATAGTTCAAGCAATTGCTTTGAAGAATCTTCTGGATGTAGATTTAATGAGGTTTTGATAAACTACTGGAGCGGCATAGTAACAAAATGTCATATGCTTGGACCATGCGATCATTCAGGCCATGATTATCTCATTTCATAAAAACAACAGCTAAAACTACGTAATCATGTGCATCCTGTTCTACACTAAAGCTGAAGCATGATAAGATAGCCAATCAAGCTCGGTGATTGAAAGTACTATCTAGTTTATCCAAAATCTGAAAATCAAAAACCATAAAACAATCCAATCAGAATTCAAAAATGTAAACAGATTAAAATGCAAAACAATTACAAGAAATCCGAGTATGGTGCGGGACTTAGGACCCTCAGTGGTGGTATAAAAATCAAGTGTACACAAGGATTATTACAAATTATTCAATGCTACTCTATATTCATACAGATCATGCAAAAAAACAGATCTGATATTAAGACATCGAAATCTGTGGATCTAATTGGCTTCACTAGCCCAGATTTTCAGTGATGAGACCCTTGTGTCTCTCATCCAATAGTGCTTAAAAGTGCTCTACTGTCCAGTCATCCTACAAACTTGAATGTCTCTGACCTATGGTCAAATCCATCACATGTAATCAAATTCATAACCCACACTTGTAAGAGTACCCTTTATTACAAAGGGTAGGGGCTACAACAACAACTACTACTACTGAATTCTTCAATATTCAACCCTTGTACAAGCTATGTGACCTCATGGTCAAGATGTTGAAGGAACATTGGTGACCATGTGCTTCATATTCACTATATTACTGACAAAGAGAAAGTTAGAATTTTTGCCAGACGTTTCAAAAATCAATGGGGACAAGGATTGAGATCCCAGCGTTAAAATAGAAGTCTACACCAAGACCATAATGCTTTTCAGATGACAGGACAGCACTTGTGAAGGTTGGATAATTTAATATCTGGGCCAAGAAATTGAAATTAGATGTGGGTTCCAGTAAGACCAGCTATATGATTAAAACACTTTACCCACGTGAAGTGAATAGCAAAGCCAAGACGAACCTGAATTACAAAGGCAACACTCTCTAGCACGATCAGAACCTATATTTCTCGGCATTAAGTTTGACGGAGGCCTCTGCTTTAGTCACCAAGCTGAGAATTACACCTAAAAAAACTTCCAAGCATCCTTAAAAGAATCACAGATAAAATCAGGACTTTTCCATTTCCGAAATTTAAATAATCTACAAACAATGGATCAGACCTCTTTTGGATTATGTTATAGGTGTCTGTGGCCATTTTCTCGCCAAGACACATGGTGAAAAGATCAACATCACTGAAAGAAGAGCCCCTAAAATTACTATAGGTTGTATGGCCACCACTCCGATGGAGAAACTAAACCAAGAAGCTGGACTTGATCCCACAAATAGCCGTATCTGCAGATTAGCAGCCAACACTAGATAGATGTGCGCCACAAAACTCCACCAAGAAGCTCATGTTCAGAGAGAGCGGCAACAGACTCAAAGACCGCAAATCCTGGAGAGACGTCAGTAAAGAGGTTTACGTTGAAGCAGTTCTGGAAAATCAAACTCTCGAAGAAACTCCTAGATGGTCTAAAGTCCCTCCTTAAAAGTGGAGTAACAAACATATCTTCAACACCAGCCTGGAGCAAGAATGCCATAAATCAGAAGATGCCACTAGTAAAGAAACAAAGTTTTTGAAACCATCAATAAAATCACTAATGATATCCAGATTTGTATCGATGGCTCCGTTAAAGAAGACAGAAAAGGTGGAGGTGACATTCATATTACAAGCCAGAATATGTGCCTGAAAGAGCTCAGCAACCCAACAGGTGACTTCAACTCCAGCTATCTGGCTGAAATGCGGGCTATTGAAAAAGGCCTCGAAACTGTCATCAACATGAACTGGAGCAAAGTAGTGATCTTTACGGACTGCTTCTCTAGCATCAAGAAAACTCAGTAGAGGACCTCTAAAACAAGATCTAGTCCATCCTCAACGCCCTCACAAACAGATCCATGATCTTCCAATGGATACCATTTCATTCCGGCCGGGATCAACCCCAACGAAGAAGCAGACAAGCTTGCTGACCACGGCGGCAATTTGGAACAGCAGAACATCTCAATCCCTATTAACACTGCCAAAGCTGTTATTAGATCCTTGATTATTCCCAGCCAAAATCGATCATTACATGACCAAAAAACGTAAAGAGGAGACCCTTATCCACCAAATGCGGACTGGACACTGCCCGATTGCAGGATCCTGCAAGCACAAGCTGAAAGAACGCAACTCCCCAGCTTGCTCGCTGTGCCAGATGAGTAACGAAACAGTTCACCACCTGATTGTTGATTACCCGGTTCAACAAGCGTTAAAAAACATTGGTCTCATCAACAACGTCGAAGAGGCCATAGACAGCATCCGATTCTTTAAGTTCTTTGAGTCCCATCAGACAAGTGAAGAAGAAGGTGGTGAAGGCTAAATCATCACATTCAGAAAAACCTCAATGCTATCGAATATGTTCACATCCTCAATTAGGCCTATAACAACTTCAACTTACAACAGGACAAGCCATACCTCATAAAATGTTTGTCACAAGGCATCACATGTTTAACTGGATTCCTTATTGTGAATTATTTAGATTTTTTGAAGACTGAACTTGATAAATGAGGTATTCATGGCCTAAATGATCTCATGGTTCAAACAAATGAAATTTTCTCCACCATACCCCAGTAGTTTGTCAACAATATCATCTATTCCATGCCGAGAAGATATAAACAGATACTTCAAAATATCGGTCATCTCTTTTGAACTGTTGAAGCTTCTCTCGCTCTGCTTTGCTTTGCTTTACATGAGATTTTAATATTACTTAAGCGAAAGTCGTATTTTAGAGAATAAAATAATTTAAATGATTCAGAAAGTCATCTTTGAATCACAGTTCACAGTGATCATATTTGACATAGTTGGCGTGACATTAGTTTCGTTGATTCTCAGATTGAAATTCTACCCATCTTGTTTCCAAATGCTGAATGTTATCAACTAGGTTGTTAGTTCCTTTCCAATAGCTACACTTTCAAGTTTCATGGAGAATTGTTTTGTTTTTAATTATACTGGTAGAATTAGCATTAGTTATCCTAAGTTTCTAGGCTAAAATATCAGAATTTGATAGTTTTAAGGTTATGAGAAAATATCAAACAAATTAAAAATTGTAAAGTAAAACTATAATAGCAAATACCCAAGCTCGATTTGAATAATTTTAATGAGCATTACAATGTCTATAATGTGAAAACGATTTCTGCTCGTAATTAATGTAGCTAACCTAATCTTTCTTGTAATATACCTCCCTATAAATTTTGTCATTTTCTTCAAAACAAGCGTGCTATATCTTCATAATAGAACAACGGAAATTCTATTCTTGTTTATTGTGAAACACATTATAGTTAGTCCCTTAATACTTATGCCAACCTAAATGCGAATTATCGTGTCTTCCTTCGCTAAGAGGTAGATAGATATATGCAATCGGATCTAGCCTATTTAGTTAAACGTGGAAAGTGGCAAATTTGCGATAATACGTTAACCAAATCTTACTGGCATCATAATTTTCCCTAATTTCCTGCAATTAGCCTTGCGTGAAAGCCAGCAGTGTCGCTGAATCAGGCAGGAAATGCACTGCCAGAAACCGGAGTTAACTGCATTCGTTTTTACTTAAGAAAATCTTTGTATAAAATACAAAATGGCGTCACAATAGAAAAAGAAAATGGCAACATAATAATTTTGCATGGAGCACCGTTGGATTTTTGCTAACTTATAATAGGTACTTCATATTATAGAAATATTCCATCAGCCTATGATCTATAAGGGTGTCTTGGTGAAAGAGTTAGAAGCTAATCCATTTTTTGTTATAGACTAATCGCCAATTTTCTTACACTTCCTATTTAATTTGTTTATCCAACATTTTATCTTAATTACCTTTAATGGTTAGTTGATTGGAAAGATTTAAAAGCAAAATGAACTGTTTGATATAGAAAACGATTTACTGGTTGGGGTATTTTATGTACTGCACTTTGATATTGGGATAGGTACATAATTTGTTTTCCTAATTAAAAATATGTTACACAGCACTGTCGCTAAAGTTTGTTTGAAATAACTTCTCTGTTTTTTGTTGCTATGATTAATCAATCATATACAGCCTACTTTATTGTCACAAATTATAGGCGGGGGGGGGTGCTTTTTGGATAGGGTTCCGACACTGGCAACATATCTTATGAATTATGAAAACAGTGACTATCATTAACACTATTTTTACAATTTTAGCAGAATCAGACTTTACTGTTTCCATAAAATAGTAAAAAATATGTGATTTAGTAAAACTGTCAATTATATACCATGTATGATATTGTATTATCAGTGAATATAAAATTATTCGATATGCTATCTATCGACTTGTTGAATAAAATTGGTTTAATTCAGATACCCGGCCCTGTTAGTTACTCTGACCTATCAGTAACGACAAAAATAAACAGCGGGAATGGATTTTTTAAACTATTTTTTCTTGTGTGAGAAAGTTTTAGACCACCTTCAGAAAGTTGCTATTTAATGGAGAAGTTGATGTCACAAAAGCTAAAAAAAAATAAGCAATACTTGATGGACTTCTGATCTGATGCTCTCCTTATAAAGCACTCAATAAAAAATAGTTTAACACATTATGAAAAGGGGGTCCGTCGATACACTCGCCCGTCAAGCACATACTTTTCTCTTAGTTTGAAAACCATTAATTCTGATTATGCTAAAATTGTAAAAATAAATTGTTAGTGATACTGTTTTCATTATTCAACAACATTTAATGTGGGTTTATGAAAATATTTAGTTTGCCCACAGGTTACAACTTGAGAGCCAAAAATGATTTTTCAAATTTTTTATTGGACATGAAAAAACTCAACGTTATTCTTTCTAAATAGTAAACAATTTTGATCACCATATTATGATATTATCCGAATATCAAAATTGACTTCAATCTTCGAAATCATTTTCATTATAAAAATTTAGGTACTGAGTACTCCAATAAATAATCAGTAAACTTGCTTCTTGTTTAGTAGTAACCTCCATATAAAACATATTTGTACACCTTTTATGATTGTTTTCTGTCTAAAATTCTATAATTTGTAATTGATGCCTTAGTAATTATTTGAGCTATCTGTGAATTTAAATTTATCAATATTCGGTTTTGTCAATTTGATACAGTTGATGAAGCTGTTCAGTACAGACTACTGAATCCACAAAGCACATCGTCTCAAGGGAATGCTTGTCATTTTTAGCATAGAAAAAGACATCGAAACTGCGCCGCAAATCATGGCTTGAATGGTTTAGAAGAAAACGGAAGAATTTATAGTTAATAGGATGTATTTCTGAGTTGAAGTTGCTGATGTATTCGACTAAAGGACGTATTGTTCAGGGTTGTATTTTAGACTAAGCATTTTACCTTTCAAAATAATTAAAACTACGGCTATGGCATTTGCTAGAAATGGATTTTTAGAAATTAAATCTTCCATTTCGATATGCATATCAGTTTAGAAAAAATATATAGAAAGGATAAAAGCGTTACGAATGTTGTTCAAAATTGGTTAACTTAGTGTTACAACGTTTTATTCAAAACAGCATCGTTTTTATACACATCCAAAGCAAGAGATCTTAGCAATGTATTTGCTTGAAATCGGAAGTTATTCTGCTAAACTCTATTAGGATAACAATTAGGTACATTAGATTAGTGAGATAATTTACTAATAGCCTAACTCTCGCTCCAAAGAAACTTCACAAAAGACGACAGATCATTATTGGCTTGATAGTGCATTTAATTGACTTTACTGATCGTTCCAAAATTTGGCAGATTACAGTGACTGCCATGTTTCCGGAACATTGGCTTAGTTCGAGTGTATTGTAGTAGCTGCAGAATTAACTGGATGTCTATTAAATATAAAAATAAATAAGACAAAATGACACAAGGTATACCTAAAAAAGTAGAAAAGTGTTTTTCGACACGCATCAGTCTTTCTTTGAAAGCAAGTCTTCTGTGTAAAACGTTTTAAATTATGATTCATTTGACAGAGCAACGTTGTCCAATTAAAATTAAGTGATTATACAAATGACTTATTGTGCTTTTTTTCTTTTAAAAATCTGAAATTAGCAACTTGAAGTAAGAAAGGTTCAGATCACTGCGATTCAACGCATAGGTATATCTAATCATTCTCTAATTGATTTCATACACGGTCAATAATGATGACGAATCAGAATGTTATCGATACTCTGCACCATTTAAATTTAATGGTAGCTACCTAATGATCATGATGTACTAATTTGAATTTAAGATTCATTTCCATTATCTAAAATGGCAGTATCCCATGACAGAGGGTATTTTTCTTATCACCAATATTTACCTGATATCTACCTTGATAACCTGCCCATTTGGCAAACATGGTATCTACCTACACCTACCTAATATGGTTTTATTTTAATTTCCAAAGTTGTCAAATCTACTCGAGGTCAGTAAGGATGACAAAAATAAATAGAAAATGATCCATTCATGAGCTAGCTATGTATGAAATAACATTTTTAAAATAGGCCTCAACATTGTTGATTTTATTAAATTTATAATTTAGAACGGAGCGTTTTGAAAAGTTGATCGATTTCTGGAGAGGTAGGTACCCAAGAAGATAAAACAAGAATTATTAACTTATAATAATAGCACATTTAAGGAAGACATTAAAAACATTAATTAACTAATATTTAAAAAAATGTTGGATCTATGACATATACCAACATTTTTTATATTAATTGCTTCATTTTAACATTGCATGTATGTAATCATTGTATACAAACAGTATGTTATTCTAAATTGTGCCATTACCCAATTAATTTATTCTAAATAATATTAAAATAATTTGTTGGCTTGGTATCCAAAATTTATTGCAGTAAAACTTCTTTGCTCAATAGTGGATAAAATACACGATAATATAGCATTGTATAGGTACCTACCTATACCTTTTAACTAACTTCTTTATCACATAATTAAAGTTTCGGGAAAGTGGCTTTTCTTAAATTTTAAATGTATTAGAAATCCTTCCCCGATATTAAGGCAATTAAATGGTCGAGTAGTTTTGTCTCAATTGACGATCAACTGATTTGCCTGAGATCTATTAGAAAGAAATTAGGGAAAGCAAATTAACTGCGAGAGATATTCAGTTACACTTACCAATCTTCACAAAATATCAAATCGAGTCATTTCGACTATCCCGAACATCATAGACTAGATATATGTGTAGAGCACAATTAATTAGGATACCGAGTAGTTCAATTTTGAAAATTAAAATAACAAATAACAAAAATATTAATTCATGTGTTACACATCAAGTACCTACTAAATTTTAAATCTGTCAAGGGTGTTGGTGTTTTTATTTAAACAAATGAAACAATAAATTGAACATTTTAGTTCTTACATAATACCAAACAGTTTATTTTTACCTAAACAAATTGTGGTAAAAGTATTAATTAAAGCTTCATCCCTTTCTCTGTTGCTAATAAAATGATAATAAAAATAATATCTATAAAAGAATTTTTTTAAATCTGTTGTATTAAACAAACAGTTTTTATTAACCAGGAAAATAAGGGAAGTGAAATTTGTTCCAGTGAATGCAAATTAAATTCAAATTAATATGTTAGCTAACTCATAAACAATAATAATATTATTCCAGAATCAACTTTGGCAGGTAGCGTGTTATGAAATTGACACATGTATTTAAATTTACTCTGGCATATCAAAGTTAGTTCTCCATATAAATAACACAATTAGTTATGTATATTATGGAACAATATACAAACTTTTCACTTTTTTAATAAATAGCCTAACTATTAGAATAATAGCTAACTTGTCCCCGTGATTCTATTAATTAAACCATATTTAGTAAAACAATAAACATCACATTTACGGAATTTAGGCTTCTGACGTATTGAAAATTTGCATTACCGCAAAATAATATTTATTTCTCTTAAACATACGAGTACTTACATAAATATATTAAAACACTAGCTTTTGCTAATTGTACCATACTTAGATAGACCAACTAATGGCTATTTAAAATCAAATTTATTTACAAAGAACAAGCATGACAAAAATATAACAAACTAACTTAAATGAGAAATTTGTGTCAAAGTATAAATAATTTACTAAAATATATACGTCTTTTAACTGAGCTGTATATTGTACGACCTTCATAAATGAAAGCAGTTGATGAATAGCGTGTCTTGTCAAACAATCAAAATCAAACCGTCTCCCTTTATTTGGGTTTGAAAATATGAAATTCAGTAAAACTATTTTGCAATTGTAATATGATTTTCTATGAAATAAATTGAGTTCTACACACATATTAGCTGTCGATAATTGAATTCCATGAAGTTTTGATAATATGTGGACCTGCCACCTCAAAAGACCATTGAAAAGACATCATTGAATAAAATATAAAAGACGTAGAGAAAAAGGAAAAGGCATTTTATACTTAGGCTGTCTTTTATAGAGATACTATTTGTAGAAATAAATTTATAAATTCTGTTTATTTGCTGTTGGTATAATTAATTAGGTATAACAAAACTTAGAAAAAATAGAGTAAATATTTATGAAATACTTCAGAAAATATAAAAATTATAGAAAAACGAGCCCAAAATTTAAGACAGTTTTAATGATGTAATATAACCTTTAAATGCAATAACATTAAAGAATATGAGACTGATAAAGCTGTTTAACAAACGTTAATCTTCTTACAATCAATTACTTAAATATACAAAATGACTGTATCGAATGGTATGTAAAATAAAATAATTTAATTTATTCATTCAATCGTCATTAAAATTCTATTAAATGTTGAAAGCATGTTTGTTCAATTTTTTTATAAGCAGAAAAGGTTATATTATTTCATCAATATTCTAAAAGCGTAAAAAAGATTATTTTTTGCCAATGATATCCTAAACCTAATGTCATTGAAATAAAAGTTTTGATTATGGAGAACTGAATATAACCTACCTTTCAGATGAGGTTAAGTTGATTAATTTTATCTAAATAAACATTAGAAAAGTTTTTATGGATTACTATTCTGTAAAAAAATAAGGTTTTCCAAATGGTTTGACGAACAAAACAGTTTTCAAAGAAGAATTAAAAAACTTTCTAGATTGTGCTTACACTTTTTAGATAGGGTTTTTGGTTTTTAAATCACATATCAAAAAGGTTTTTCTGTAACAGTTGGTGCCGACAATAAACCATTTAAGCTTTTTCAAAAAAGTATTTCACAAAAATACTTGTATCTTTTAGACATAAAATATCTTTGTCATCTAATTTGTAGATTTACATAGTACACCGACCTATATACTTACATTTAGTAGTGAAGCAATTAATAAACCATTTGGAACCTATATGGTGCGTGATTTCAAAGCCTCTTTACACAATAAATCAATAATTTTTGTAACTATTGAGTGGCTATGGTATGAACAATTTGCAAGTTGGCAATAATAATATTTGATTTAAGTAACTATCATAATGTATTATTACTTCTCTGATACCATTAAACATGTTACTATTAGATATAATACTCGTATTTTAATTTATTGAACTTAAAAAATGTAAACACCCAATTAATATTAATTGGGTCTCTATAAAATGTCAAATGTAAAAAGCAGCGCAAATAACAGAACCATAATAAACAATCACATTATTATTTAATTGCTTTATAAACTTTTTTGTATGATTTTTTCCCCCATTACTTTTGGTAAACCAGTTTGAAACAACAAAAATCATTATAACAAACTTATTTATTTACATAAAGTCAATGACAATTAATTAATTGCTGTTGTGTTTAATTCAATTAAAATTTTACTCAAATAAATGCCGCCATTTTGTTATAGCAGCAGGCCTATTATTTACACAATAAACAAGAATCCATTAATTTTATCCAAAATCCGAAACAAACATGCAACACAATTTTTAATATACACAGATCCACTCACGTGCTGATAACTTTTTAATTGGTGTAGTAGATTATGAACAGAAATTATAGAGAAAGGAAAAATAGATGACGCATTTTTAACTAAAAACCCTACCTCTATTGTACAAATTGGCTACTATTGAAGATGAACTTGAAATCACACTGAAAATACATATAATATGTCAAAGATGGACATTGCTTTATCATTCAGTTGACCAATTTGGTTACTCTCATGGTTGTGAAAGTCCGCCAGGTAATATTAATGAATTTCTTTTTAACATTCCAGATTACTGTTGCCGAAACTTGACTTTCACGGCGAGGGATCAACGACAATGTGTTTTGCAAAAAAACACCGCCATAATTATTTTGAGCTAGAAAAATTCGTACACAGATACTTTCAAAAAACAAAATTATTTTGATGACATTTCATTGACATATTTTTGTTTATTTTTTAAAAAAGATAAGCGGGACGAGTTAGGGATCGATGATGTTTCTTTAATTGACCTCAAATGTGATGCTTAGATCCACTAGGAACTAAGAAATGCCAATTGATAAAAAATCCAAAAAATTTAACACTGATAGTAGCCGGAAAGTCCTCTGTGTACGAGTTATGAGGGAAACATCAATGTTGGTGGGTGAACTTGTGGTCCAGGCGGTTACAATGCTTCCATGCTAGTCAAAAACTCTCGGCTTCGAATCATACGCTGTATTGATAAGAGGCAAATACCCCAAAGATAATATTGTTTTAAATTATCTCATGTTGTTTCAATTATATCTATTTTGACCAATGGTTCTCACATCCAAATGAAACATTATTCTATTTGGTCAAAATTGTGATTTGGTATCTGGAAAACATTGTATTAAACTTTCAGATGCCTTATTTTATGGCTCTTCTTAGATATGGGATCCCAAGTCCAAGGCAAGTCCGCAAACATCCTTTAATAGAATGTTTTTAAGGCAATGTTTCTACATCATTCTCAGTGGTTTTTGGTGGATTTCAGTTGCAAAATAGAAGTTTTGAATCGACCCAAAATCAGTGGACCCCAATTTCAAACTTTAAATAAAACTATAATTTTTTTTACTTTACACCCTAATATTATGTTAAAGAAGGCGTATATTGTTCAAACGTTAAAGACATTGAAATAAACACGTTTTCATTTGTTTTGTTTCAATATGACTTTTTTTGCTATACGGTCGATACTTTTATGGAATTCATTTTTAATTTTACGGCCCTTTCCCAATTACTCAGAATATAAACGTAAGAAAATTTGGATAATCAAAAATTCCAATATCAGTTTTATGTTATTCAATTAAAATATAACTATTTGGTACTACCTAATACAATAAAAATAACATTTTGGTAGAATTAAATTATAAATTCAGCTTTGAGAAAAGTAATATCTCTAGAGTCTGCCTGTATAAGTTGCCTACTAAAAACAATATGTTCTAAGTATTCCGTTTTGCTATGTTTGTGTGATTTAGTCTTACTCGGCGCAAATTGATTTTAATTGGGTAATTTGCTTATAAATCAGAATCGAAATCTGACAGCAACCATTAAAATAATGGCCTCTATTTAACCACATAAAGTATGTTTATATTAATTTATTCAATTATGGAATTAGTAAATCTATGAAGATTTTTAGCTATTATCAGTGTTCCAGCATGTATTGTTAATTTAATATTTTATTTGCCATTACAAATCGAATTAGGATAATTTGCCTTCTTAGAAAAAAAATCACTGGATGTAATTAAATGAAGTGAATCGAATAAACTTATTCAAAATATTATGCGAAACATAAATAACGGCTAAGCCAAAATAATGTTCGATCTGAATAAAATAATTATAAAATTCAATCATTTACTCAAAAGATATTTATCAAATATATTTAATAATAAAGTCTTTTTTTGCAGAGAATGATTGATTTTATTGATTTATTCTTTCGGCTGACGTATATGAATATAATATCATTATCTGAAAAGTCACACCATTAAAAGGTTGCAGTCTCAGCTCAGAAAAACACAATGTCAATATAGAACAATGGATTAAAATAACAAAGAATTATCTACAATATGCATTAGAAAATACCATATCGCATAAAATGCTATAGGTACTTGAGTATCTAGAAAGTTTCAATTGGAATAAACTCATGTATAGGGTAATTCGTAATTAATGTACGTTTTTATTTTCTTTAAAAGCACAACAAAATGATAAGTTCCAATGTGTTATATTTCATTACAAAATGTACTATAATTGTCAGACAACTTATTATTGTACACAATTTCCTTCAAATTCAACAACCAAGTCCAAATCTATCTTCAAATTTTCAAGGGCCTTTGTCATCATAGGTCTGGTAAATGTTGGAAGCTGAGCTTCTAGGAATGTCTGCAGATCCTCTTTATCTGTAAAGTAGAGTCGTTACTGATAGATTCCAGACGGGGAAAGATAAACCTGTGTCCGGAGAATATGGGGCTGACGGATCAGTTTGACTTTCTTTGATGCAAGAATTCAGTCGTTGAATGAGCTGTATGTGGTCGAGCATTGTCATGAATCAATTGGATAATCTCCATGGGTAGTTTCTGGAAGTGATCTAAAATGCTCGCCCATCTCACGGAGAAAGAAAATGTTGGAATTTGAATCGATTGTGCCATCCACCACCTTGAAGTGTTCACCCCTGTGGCCTGAGTGACACATCCATTATAACCATTATCTTCTTCTCCGTTGTTTTCCGTCTGGGAGTTTGTAGTCGATTATCAACGGGGCCCATCCACGATCCAATGTTTTTGTGTGGTTGTAACTTTCGCAAATAAAACCATTTCTGCACGAGCCTGGATTGTGGATTGTAGAGACTGGTTCATTAGTCACTCTACCCGAGAGCAACGGTTATTGTCAGAGAGACGATGAGGAACCCATCTGGTGCGCATCCATATCAGCTGTAAATCATCATTGAGAATTTGTTGGATAAACTGTTATCAGCAGTAACTCGTTCATCAATATCGTTAATTGCACCTTGACGTCATTCACTCATTGGTCTACCTTAACCAGGAGAACGATTGAATCCGATCCGAGTACCTTCTGAAAACTCTTGGACAAGCCGTCTCACGTGTCGAAGACTAATAGCATCATCAGGCCATGCAGTCAGTAATTGTTCATGAATTGCAGGTGGTTTGATACCAATGTAAAACAACATCTTATCAGTATAAAATTCCATGATTCAATAACAATAGCTCTTAATCAATAAATCAAATATTCAAATTCAAATATCCA
>JAUYWI010025342.1:0-18714 GCA_034780595.1 Parotoplana pacifica
GATCCTTTCCATCGTGTTTCGCATAGTCCCAGGATGTTGATTTTAAATGTCTTCATTTCTTCGAGTACATTTTCCAACTTTCCATCTTGTAGCATTGTCCGCACATTCCAAGTTGCAATCCTTAGTTCATTTCTACAGTCCGATTGTCTGAGGTTTTAGAAATGAGTTAAAAACAGATGTATTGAGCTGTCAATTTGAATATAAAGTTAGAACATTTGTATCAATAAAAATGTAAAGTTTTGAGGAAAATTAGTTTATCCTAACACCGGCTATTTTGAAATTGTAACTCAATAAATAAAATACATTGGTTTGTTTATAAATTTAATCGTAAGATTCTAAATATTAAAAAATAATAGCTCCAAATTTGTTTTCTTTGCTTATTATATAATGATGTTGTAACAATTCATTATCAATTGAATGTAAAAGATCTACTCACTAACAGCAGAAGCATCGAAATTGTTATTTTAGACAAGACATTTTTTGCAAAACCCTACATTTGTTTCAGTTCTAATCGACATATTTCTATATTGTTATTCGACCGACATGTTATACCACCATCGACATGATATTTCTTGCATGTTTGATTGCAGTTCAGGGTGTATTGTTTGCTCTGTGTTGCTTGTAGCCTCTACATCGCCCAGTCCGGTGAATGGTTTCATCGTAGTAAGCGTCCCGAACTGCAGCAACAATTGAACGCCTCCGCTGACAGCAAAGAAAGTTCAATGTTTGGAAAATTAGGCTGTGAGTAATTTTATTTGATCCCTACAGGTTTGCCAGACGTCCGGACTTTCTTTGATGGAAGTTATTTCTAACATTTAAAAAAAACAGAGCTTTAAAATGCAGAAAAATGCACCTACAGTATTTTTTAAAAAATCCCCGAGGGAGATAACATGGTTCTAAGCATAAAGGAAGGAAACCTAGAGCTTCGTATATATTCTGAAATGATACCATTCTTTCATAATATGATGGCCAATTCTGAATAATATTTCTGAAGAAAGTTATACATACATTTTCCCTATCTCCGTAAGTCATTTAGACTGCTAACATAGATTTTTGTCTTTGAATCTCCATTAATTTACATTATATGCACGAAATAGGCTCAGTCAATGCTCTGTATATTTATACTCTGTGGTTCTAAGATCTTTGATTTACATAATAATACGACTGATCTGAAAATTTCAGGTACAATTTTTATTTTACTAACATTTGCGTTCTCAATATGCAGTGAGATATTGTTTTAAACTTGTGCCTATCTGCTTATGATTTTGATGTTTCAGCTTTACTAAAGAATCCATTGAAAGCAGAAGAATCGAGTGATGAGGCTGAGAATTTTGACAATGGTAAGTCATCTATCTGCTTAGTGTATGATAGCTTACTGTAGCTGCATTAGCTTCCTACTGAAAAATAACAAACTTAGTTTCAATTTTATTTTATCACAAACTTTTGCAACATAAGTATTTATATCCAAATATGGATGAAATGATGGATTTAACGATTTTGTTTATGCAAATATAAACTTACATGGTAGATTTGGACCTCTTATGATGATGATAATAATAATATGGCAGCACCATATGATCTCCCATTATCTTGGACAAACAATACATAAAGTTACAATCCTTCCAAAACATATGTATGTCCTTCACACTGTCACTGGCCACACACCAGATACCGACGCACAACACCTACACACAGAAACTAACAACCTCTCAATTAGAGAATACACTAGACTACTCACCAATCAGACACAAATAACAACTCATCCACTCACACAAAGCATACCTTCTCCACGGTTCATGAAAGAAACCGCACAAGTGACCCAGGACAACTACAAATCCAAACATAAGCAGCTACACAAACCCACAATCACAGAATACATAAAAACACTACAACCCAACGTCACATCACTCAACCTCAACCCAAGCATACAGAACTCATAGCAACAGCTCCCACGCCATACACACAGGCTCTTAGCTCAACTCCGAGCGAACAAAGGCCTCTTTCTGCAGACATACCTCTACAACAATGATCCACAATCTACTCCTTCATCCCTATGTCCGCTTTACAAACCATCATCACACGATACAACACATCTTTTCAACTGCATTCAAATCCATACAACACTACAACCTGGGTCTTTGGACACACTCACTCGAAGCGGCGGAACTTGTCACCAGGTGGGAGGGTGACTAGGTTGGGGAGATGACAGGGAAATCGCTCGAGGGGGGGGGAGGAAAAGCTGGACATAGATGACCTAGTCACCACGAAGTAGACTAATTTTGTAATTTTGTTGGAGTTTGACCTCTATGCTTCTTCTGATATTCACATTGATCTGATTAAAGAGCTAATTAAACAGAGGACGATAGGAGGATGCAAGTTTTACAAAAATGACACATGTTTTGACTTGGTTAACGAATATGGCTCTGGTCATAATAAAACATTTATATTAGTCGCAAATACATTCAATTCTTTCCAGGATATTTATCATTAGTAATAAAAAAAGCAAATTCTGATTTTTTTCAAGTATGTTCTAATCTCAAGTAACCTCAACTAAAACCTAAGGATTTTGCCATGTACCAATGTCAATACGCAAATGTATTTTAAACCCCTAACTTGCATGCATGGTGGCAATATATTTGCGTTACCAATTTATACGAAGGTGCATTAGAACACGACGAATTAATCGGAATAGAGATTATCATAAATATTGGAATGAAAATCATAAGGGTAGATAGAAACACTGGCTTTATTAGAAGATGAATTATTGGTCTAACTAAATATAATCGATTGGTGTCTGTTTTTATGACAGACGATAATACAATCACTAGTTTACTGTTTTAAATTTTATTCCATCATTTAGAGAATCCAGAGTTATTGCCCCTAGCATGATACATTATATAGACAGTTTTACTGCAATGAGAGACAGAGAGTATTGCTTCATTACCTTTTTAATGGATGCCTCTTTGTTACTGAGGATGCACGCGCGTAATGTAGATAGATCACATGATATCGTGAATTTAGTTTTTATCAATTGTAAAGGCCGGAACATTTGTTGACACCAATGTTTTACAAATTTCAGCTTAAATTGAGATTGTCAGGGAGCAAGTTCGAGCACTAAAGGTTTGTATTATTTGTTGTAGACCAGGGTCACTAGTAGTTTACAAAAATGTAAATCTTAAGTTACACAAATGGTCCCTGCGCCTTCAGGGGTCACTCAAAGTGGTCACTCCATGTATTTCTTCTATACTAAAACATTTCGTTAAAAATTGCTTCAAATTTACACTACAGATATCTGAAAATATCATAAACATTTTCTGAAAGCTTCAAATCATTTGGTTAACCGAAACTAACATTCTTGCTCATTTTAATTTTGATATTACCCATAATTTCTCCTATCTCCTAGATATAAAACTATAAATAGCATCAAAATTAAAACTAACAAAAATGTTACTTAGTTTCGATTAACCAAAAAGTTTGAAGCTTTCTGAAAATGCTGAAAATATCGGAAATGCTTCGATTTACTTCAAATTTACACCACAGATATCTGAAAATAGCATAAAAATGTATTTTTACTGTGCAGTAAAAATACATTTAGTGACCATTTTGTGAAACTTAAAATTTACAATTTTGTAAACTATTATTAGCCATGTCTACAACTAATATAACAAACTTTTTTGTGCTCGAATTTATGATTAAACTCGAACTAGCTCCCGGACTAAAAATAATATCTTCACTTTATTTTAATCCAAGTGAAAACGTTTTACGAATAAACACCATCTTGTCAACAATTTAGCCATGTTATTGTTCCATTTTAACAATGTGTTGCTTGCTTTCAAAATTGTTTTTCACAAAGTAGTGGTCCAAATGGCTGAACGGTCAAGTGGTCACAATGATAATAATTCTTGTTCTTGGCTGGAGAATGCGTGTTGGTAGTCCTTCGAGCAAAGCTGTCTTCTTTTCTTAAATTAATCTTAAGATTTTGTGAGAATATATATCTGAAGGGATTATTAAGGAATAGTATGTGGGATAGTTGATATAATATTAATAGCTTGAAAATAATTGCTTCTTGTTAGAGATAGTAGGTGTAATGATGTCTAACAGTGAAAGTTCAGATGGGGAAGGAAGCTTAGAAAGTATCTGTCAATTATTTTGTATGGTATTATTATTTTTAAACGTAATTTAGGGTGACCGGGAAAAATGAGTTTTTTTATTTGGTGCACAGGTATCTTGAAAGATTTATTGACACAGGATTTTTGTTTGAAAAAGAATCAATATGGAAGCCAAGCTAGGGACCGTTGGTGTCATTAGGTCCAATAATTAATGTATGTCTAATTGACTTCAAATTTTGTGTGTAGGTCCACTAGGTACTCAGTAATCAATAAATATTAAAAAATATTGATTTTCAATATTTGCCCCCAAAAAATATTTAATGTTTGTATTACTGAGCTCATTAAAGTCAATTGGACATACTTTAATTTTTTTGACCTGAGGACGTCATCGGCCCCGTATTTATTTAAAAAAAATCTATTGATGAATCTTTCCCAGATACCTGTGTACCAAATAAAAGCGTATATTTTATATTTTTACAAAATGATCTCATATAAAAAACGTATTTTCCCGGTCGCCCTACAAGGCTTTCTTTAATAAACGTAATAATTACAACACCTGCTTTAATAAACGTACTAATTACAACACTTGCTTTAATAAACGTAATAATTACAACACTTACTTTAATAAAGTATTGGCTTATAACGCGTGCTTTAATAAACGTACTAATTACAACACAACACTTGCTTTAATAAACGTACTAATTACAACACTTGCTTTAATAAACGTAATAATTACAACACTTGCTTTAAAAAAGTATTAACTATAACGCGTGCTTTAATGAACGTAATAACTTCAACGCTTGCTACAATAAACGTAATAATTTCAACTGTTGATTGCTAACTAAATGTACTCATGTAAGTAATTTGTAGTTAATTCATATTTCACTGCTTATTAATTGATATTTTTTGTTCTGTTCTCATGGAGTGTTATTTAAATTTTAAAACATATGACAACAAGAAATCTCAGATGATATTGGGTGTAAATATTTCATCGTTTGGGCTCAGCGCTTCTCCTCCATCTTAGTATCTCACCACAGCACATATTATACTTTTCTTTTTCTTACGAAGAGATTATATAGTTATCCTTTTTTTGTCCTTGTTTATTTTATAATATTTACAGTTTTCAGAGAAAACCCGTTTATTATTTTGTAAACTGATAATACCTAGGTACAATGAGCATTGTCATATGTTCCAAACTGGAAGAAATCATTTAATTAATGTAACAATTTATTATTGATCCACTTGTCAAAAGTGTGTTTTCACAACTATGCATGTACCTTGTTTGTTCTAATAAATACAACAGTACAATACCTAGAACAGCTTGACTCGGTAAAGCAATCGATTTTTTGTACTTCTAAAGTAAAAAACTAGAGCACACATTGTATTTCTGCTGTTTTCGATTTTGCAGATGACAATCATGGTACGACATACCGCGAGACTGAACAAGAATTGAAGAGTCTTTACGCCCTTTGTGATGAGAGAGGTGCCAATACGACCATCAACATGGATCATTGCACGTCACACGTCGTCAATCTGGATGATCACACAATCAATACTGCAACTGATGAACTGGACGAGGACAGCCTCACCGAATCATCAGCACCAATGACGAGGGAAGAAGAGCCAACTGATATCATTCCTCCCAAACGTACATCCAGTTTGTCTCAGGCGGTACGTTTGAGGGAAACAAGTGAGCAGTCGAGAGAAACTGGGAATATCATTGAGCAATCTGCAGTGATGACTAATGACGATTTGTTACATATTCAAACTAAATCGTTTAACACTCCTAGTGGTGGTAATATTTTGGACGGTAAAGTCTATAGTACTCCGACTGATATGAATATCATTAAAACTAGCAATGCTCTTCTTAATTCCGTATTTTCAGACATTGAAAAAAGTGAAAACATTTCCTTCGTTAATGCAAAAAATAGCCTTTCTCAAATTACTATCTGTGACAACAGGAGGAGTCGTATGCCGAATAAAACCCAGTCCTCTATTGCCATTATGAAACTGTCCACTTCACTCTCTGCTCATGATAATGAGGCTCTACCAAACACCTCGATTTTTACGCCCTGCAATGCAATAGTAACTCGTAAGGCAGAAGATTCTGACACTTCGACAAGTCTCGACCGAGAAGAAAAGTCGGAACTGATGACAGATTACTCGCTGTTTTCTGATGCAAATGTGTGCAATAATGCTGACGTCATCAGTAGAAGATCAGAGATCAAAACTGTCCAGGATAATTTAATCATTGAACCCAAAAGCAGAAATGTTGCCCCGATCATTGAACCTAAAATGTTAATTGGCAGTCCACCTAGTGAATCTAAATGTCTAGTCGCGACACCACCAGTAATTGATAAAGACAACAATGTGACTAAAGATGACAGTTTAGTGTTGCCCTTTCCTGAAAAAACGAAGAACGATGTTGTGTCTGCTAAGGACACCACCGGTGATAGTGAGTACAATCGAATGCTTGCCATGCTGGACCAGATGAAAAGCGACAATGAGCGTCTGCTTGGATCGATATCGAGTTATGATGAGTCTGAACAAGAGGCTGATCTCTGTGCCATTAGGAAGGCTTCCGCATCTGTGCCAAGATCAAAGTCGCTCTCGGGTCTTGCTGCTGGGGAAAAACAGACAAGTTTGGTCTCGATCTCTGTTACAGGTGATCTTTTTGCCACAACTAAAGAACAGACTGATGAAGAAAACAGATCCATGCAGAGATCCAAATCAACAGACGTCGTTTTAACTAATGAAGAGCTCAATACTGAAGAGTTTGATGTATTTGTGGATGATGAGAATCGGATCGAAAAAGTGGTTTCCATTGTCAGTCAAAGACCCAAAGAGTTAGCACAGATTGTGGATGAGTCTCAATCTATCAAAGCAGAAGAACCGCTAGTAGATGAAGATGATGTGGACAGCATTTCCTCTGTGGTTAAACTATCAACCATTTTCCTTGTGGACAGCAAACTTCAGGAAATGGACGATGAAGACCCAGACACGCTGAAAAGTATTGATGACGCCAGTAGTTCGTCAGCTTCCGCAAAAATTGAGTTACCACCAGCAAACATCGAGTCAGCAATTGAAGCAAGTAAGGTTGAATCATCAAAACCAGAAGTTGTCCGTAGGATATCTCCCAATTTGAAGATCACTTTACCAGAGTCCTCCAATAAAATATCTAAGGTGAATGAAAGTTCAGTTTCAAACGCAAAAAGAAAGTCACTGTCACCTGACTCATCGGAGCAGTCAGCAGCTGCTAACAAGACGAAGTCCAATTCATTTAATCTTAGTAAGGAAATCAGCAGATCACAAGAGCTCTTACAACAGATTGAGAAATCGTTGAGCTGGCAACCGCCACAATTGAGTTTCGACAATGTTGATGACATTATCAGATCACCGCGTACGTCTTCAGAGTGGGACAACACGGACATGATTGATGAATCGTTTATGGAGCAGTGGGAGGACGAGCAACAGGAATCATTGGGATTTTCCAACCATCAGAATATTTTCCCGGAACAGAAACAAAGTTGGTATCTTCCTACCAGTCATGGCGAGGATGTTGGCGTGGAGTCACCCATGTTGGTTTGCAATAACAGTGAATTGTCACCGACTAATCCAGAACGGTACATCTTTCTGCACAATCCAACTGCGCTGCCCAGCGAGTTTGAGTCCCAGGGCAGAGCTAGTTTCTACTCTCCGGTGCTGGACAAAGCGCCACATTTGAATAGTAATAGACAGCCAGGGCTTTTAATGTGCCGAGATGAATATTACGACGAGGATGAGGATGAAGATGACCAGATGTATGACGAAGAAAATTTTTTTAACAACAATAATTGTTGGCGAAGAAGATTTTCCACTATTTCCGAAGAGCCGAGTAATCTATCAGAGTTGATCGTTAGCGAGTATAGTGAATCTGAGGATGAAGCTGATACGGAAAATTTGGATAACAATAGTGCGGCAACTAAGACTAAAGATGATGTCCAGATTGATATAAATAGCAATGTTGGCCAATTGGTGACTGCCACCTATATGGTTGGTCAACAAGACACAAACTCCTCCACGTCCTCACAAAGCTCCATGGTAGGAAATGTGGATCTAGTTGATCAAGTTAACTACCGTTCTTCAAAAGCCGACACATCTAATGAAGACAAGAGAATTTCCTCATCATCTACATCAACACTTACCCCCGAGGATGATGGCGAATGGTTTCCGGAGCTAACTATTGATTTCAAGTGTCCTAGTGATACAGTAACGCTAGTACATAGTTCATTATCAACTGATGCTTCACCATCCGCAGATCAACATGATTCTTCCGGACTTTTAGGTAAACTATCTAAAGATGTTGACTTGATGAATAAAGAATCAGAATGTAAGAACCAGAAGACTGCGTCAGAAACCATGCGGTCCATAATCAACCAGATACAATCTCCGACGTTTTCTCCGACAGAACCGGTAAGAAGCACGACAGCTCATATAAAACAGTCCGATTCACAGGTTCCCATTCCGAAGACACGCACAAAGTCACCAATACCCTCCGTGCACCTCAGCGGTGCCTCTTTTAGCTCAGCCTCCTCTCTTTCCTCCTCGTCGTCTGACGTTTCAAGCTGTCAGGTAATCGGTGGTGATGATTGTCCCCCCGTTGCACCTCCCAGACGGGCCTCCAAATCCAAAATAACAACCTCACTAAAGTAGTTTCACATTTCTAAGTGCACAAGTCAATGAGTACCGCTTGTTTGCAGGTAATTGGGGCCTTGTACATTTGAGTATGTAAAGAATACAATCCGAGGACATACAGGACGGATAGGTATAGCAATTTACAATCGAAATAATATGTATGTTGTTTCCAAAAACAAACCAAATTGCACAGTATGCCTAGCAGTATTAGCGAATGAACAATCAACTCAATGTGGTTGATAACAATATGAAGACTGACAATTTGTTAGAGTGTATCGAGACTTTTCAAACCCTTTGTTCTAGATAAAGTGTTTGGATCGTTTAGTGTGATCAAATACAGTGTCCATAAAGTAGCGCAAGTGAGAAAATAATGAAATAAATAAAAATACACCTGATGTCCTTCTTCAGATAGACACAACCTTGCCCGCTTACATTCATTAAAATCGACAATAAACTTATAAATTTAAAAATCAATGGAATCTATTTTGAAAACGATGTCTGTGCATTTTGAAAAAATCATTGAAAACGGTGTCTCCACCAGATTTTTCTTGTGGGGATATCTCAAAGATGTTGTTTACATGAACAACCCACAAACATTGGATGATTTCAAAAACAATATTCAGAACAGCATTGATGATATTAAAGAAGCCGCTCTCAGAAATGTGTCAAGATCTGAAGCGGGCTAGGTTGTGCCTATCTGAAGGGGGACAACATTTTATGAAATATTATGTTTTGTAATAAATTTTGGATTTTTAATTTTTTTCATTATTTTCTCACTTTCGTTACTTTATGGACACTCTGTAGCTGACATTGGAAACTTTAGTTAGTTTTACTATTTATTGTGTTCTAAACTTGTGAAATAATTTTGTAGACAGAAGTTATTTATATTTGTGTTTTATCAAAGATCTATTCAAAATTTTCAGTTGCATTATACGGTTGACCAGCCGCCAGTCCCCAAATTTACAATCATGATGCAAATACATAATGACACGCAGAATCTTGATTGTACCTTTATGGATTAATGAGACATTAGATTCTATTGCTATCAAAAACTGTGCATTGTATGTATGTTTGTAATATATGAATCATGCTCGACCAGATATGTGTGGGTATACGGTATATTATTTTTATAATAAGGACTCAGGGCAATAGCTTTTGTAAGGCTTGTCAGATGTGAGTGTGACTTCTAGGGTTAAAATAATAGTGGTAGAATAATTCTAAAATGAAAAAAACATTATAGTCGCAATATATGTATGATAATATTTCAAAATATCTTGTGATTTATTTTGTGAAAAGATATTTTCTCTGTGTAGATTGTAGAGGATATAAATTTGATTGCGTAAACTTTCGATGCCCAAATTTCTCTTTTAAAAACCTGAATCTTCTAATATCTATAGAACGATATTGATGCAATGGTCTGTATTATAAGTATGTATAGTTAGACACTACTTGGATTACATCATCTGTTGTGTATTTATTTCATTAATTTTGTATCATAAGATATTTTTATTGTTTCTTGTTCAGCTGTTTGTACCATTTACTTGTAAATTATTTTGTATTGAATCTTCTGTGTCAAACACATTCAACACTTTTATAATATTAAAATGTTATTGTTTTGTAGTGTTGTTTTTGTTTATTATTTTCTCAGTGCGATTAAGAAGCAACAGTCCAGTTGCAACGTAGTAGTAGTATTTGCATTTATGAAAAAAACAAAGCAAAAATTTATGCGTAGTGACTTGCGGGTGTTATAAAAATTGGGTAGATAAAATTAAATACATACATCTGTTATCTGATGTTATTCACAATTAATTGACTCAAAATACGAATTTACTTTGGGAGGTTCTGCCCTTTAGCTCCTCGTATTCCAATCACTGCTGGTCGGGGTTATAACATTCCTAATGCTTGATTTCGATATTGAAATCTTCAAATCCAGAACCTTATAGGCTGGATATCTTCCATTTTTAGAACAATCTAATCTAAAACCATTCCCAAATATGTGAGCTGGAAAAATGTGCATATGTACACGTGGAAATAAAACAAATCACATTTAAGACAAGAAATTCTTTATAGCAAAAATTTCTGTGGTACTTTTGTTGAGAATATATATTTTTTAGAACATTATTTACTACTTAATTTATAAGACTAAAATTATCAATTCTCACTGTTTATCGATCGTGTTGATTAACAATTTTTAACTAAACATTTTAAATGGAAGATATCGATTTTAAATCATGCAAAATTACAGATTCGCCTACCGAACCTCTTTGTGCTTCAACAGCTCGCAGCCAGCGAAAGATGGATTTTGTGGACGTAAATGAGAAAGAAAAAACGCCAAGCATCGCCCATTCGGACGCAACTATCCGCGACGCCGCCGACTTGTCAGAAATTCTGCCAGAGGACCTCTCTGCAGCGGCAAGTATACAGCGAAATGACTCTCGGAAAGACGAGACCAGCATTGCTAGTGTTCCAAGCGCAACAAATGTGGCAAGTGTTGCGAGTGTTAAAAGCACTCCCAGTATTAAGAGTGCGGCTAGCGTTGAGAGTAACTCAAATGAAAGATCGATAGCTGATGATGAGGTAGGTATTACGTCATAGCTTAACATTGTCATTTTTATGCCTTTTATGATTCAAAAGTAATTGACGGAAATAAGAAAGATGACGTATAATTTTTCATTTGTATTGGTACAAATTTTGTTACTCTCACCCTCTAGTTTAACTATTTACACCATAGAAGTCTTAAATGTTTAATATTTTAAATCTAAATTTTATTTAAGAATCAGAGAGTAATCCATGACTAAAAATTCTAAATAAAAATTATTAAAATGATATTTTTGTCAATGAAGAGGACAATTGCTGAGGATGGCAGTGTCCACAGCGAAATCGGAAGTCAACGGAGCGTGGCCCCAGACGCCGCCAGTGTGAAGAGCAGTCGCAAAGCTGTCCCGGAACCGGAGCCGCTGGTCATCCAAGGCAGTGTGGAGATGAGCATGGAATTCGACACGAGGGAATCCGTTTTCACTGTGATCATCAAGAAATGCAAAGACGTGGCTGCTGCAAACCCACTCACCAAGACATCAGACTGGTAAGAGAGGCCCTGGCATAATAAACTATCAGAAAAGAGAAATCGAACATTCATAAATCACTATTTTAGCCATAGACATGTAAATGTAGTTGTATATCTCTATGAATATAACTACAAGGTTAAAATGTGTGATACAACGTGCTGCCACAAATTTAAATATTTTCGGGAATGGGAAAATTATAGACATGTTTATGAATTCTATAGGTGGTTTCTCTATGGCCCATCCATAAGTATTTCTATAGATATATGTTTTAAAACTATATCAAGATAAATTTATTAAATTAAAAATTTGAGCTTTGTTTTAGTTTTGTTGAAGTTCACCTTCTTCCTGATAAAACCAAAGCTGGAATGAGACGATCAGCCACACAAAAAGGGACACTGTCACCGGTGTTTGATGAACGATTGAGGGTAGGTATTATCCTAATGGAATAGTTATTATTACGGTTGGCATAGTACGGTTAACATAAAAAAATCGATCCTGGCAACGGGTTTCAATGGTTCCTTATGTGCGCCTTGCTTAGTCATTCCTTTTTGCTGTTTATTGCCATTAGCATGTAACTTGGCATCAATAAGCATTGAGAACTCTTTGATGATTGACGCCTCTAAATATTTAAGTTGGGCTAAAATGAGTGACTTGAGATCAAACCAATCTCTATAACTGGTTGTCTTTTGATTTTCTTTATATTCCAGTGGCTTAAAAGTTGGCGTAAAAATTTGATAAGAGAATATTATCTCAAAGAATTAAGTAATTTTTTAGGTCAAAATTTGACTTTATACGAAAGTCTTATATTTAAAATGGAAAAGGTACAAAATAATTTCCTTAAAAGTATAAATAGTTATTTGCAATAAGTAAATTTATATTTGGTATAGGTATTTTTTAATTTTTTATATAGTATTTAGTCTGTTTACCCCAAAAACAGAGTTATATTCAAATGCGGTCTACTGAAATATAGTCCGTTAAAAACATCGATTTAGCGAGGATGCTGAGACGAGGCATTAACGAACTAACTGAATTCTTTATTCAAATGTATCTACCTCAACCAAACCCATATCAAAGCATAATAATTAATTAAAATGCTAAAAAGGACCATCTAAATTAAATTAGAAGAATATCAAAATTAAGCTTACAAGTAAAGCCGAATTTATCCAAGTTGGGTACAGCGTCCATTAATTGGATCTGGATGTCTGCAACTGACTCTGTGTTTTTACTTTCAGTTTCCAATTCACGAATCCGATTTGGAGACTCGGTCGGTGTGTCTGACCTTGTGGCACTACGGTGGCTTCTTCAAACCGGACATCTTTCTCGGTGAGGTTATTGAACCTTTGTGCTGTCGGATGCTAAAAGAGATCCCTATTCACTCGTACGACTGGAGAGATATGGTAAGTTTAGCGATCAACTGTATTCTTTACTTACCTCACTACTCGTAGATTTGAGCCGATTTTTTTAAATATGCTAAAATATCAAATTATTACTTTTTAAATATCACTTTATAGTTGATTGTGTTGATACAAACGATATTCATAAATTAAATGTTTATGGTTTGATTAAAAGGTAACCAGTTTAACATGGGGAAATTTTGTTTTATTTCTATGGAAGTCCATCATTGTAATGTTATATCAACAAAATTTGTCTCATCTCTAATAATGGTTGACATGCATATCATTTATAAGTTGACTTACTTTCGGGTCATAGCTACATGAATACCATTTATGTTGTTGTTTCAATTTATCTTTGCATGAATGATTTCTCTATTTAGAAACCACAACTGAACAGATACCCGAATATTCTCTACAAAGGCGAATTAGACCTGTCGATCAAATACAGTCCTGCCAGCACCCAGAAGACTATCATGGACATGAGCCAGGTGTGCTGCCGGGGAGAGGTGCGCCTCTGGATCAAACAGGCACGCAACCTCATGTCCAATCGCAGTAATGGAACCTGTACACCGTTCGTTAAAGTGTGAGTATTTTGCAGCCTTCTCTGTCTGGTGTGTTTTTCTATCTCTAAACTATTACTCTCTTTAGAGTATTCCTACCGGATCGCACCAAGTATGGGAAGCAACGTACTTCGGTGGCATCCCGGTCCAGCTGTCCGCGATGGAATTCACTTCTCAAACTTCTGGAGTCAGACGAAGCAACCCAAGATATCCGATCTAGGGGTTTGGAGATAACAGTCTGGGATCATGACTTGTAAGATGTGTCTGTGATTATGATTTTTATTTGTGTTAATAAAACAATTTTAATTTAAAAAATGTCCACCCAAAACTTCTTCATGCCATCATGAACATCTAGGGTTGTCACACTGTGAACATTATTCATTTGAACAAATCATGTGTATTCAATAAACAGAAATTTGTTGATCATTTTGTGTTTATTTCCAGCTTTGGACGTCACCAACTTCTGGGCGGTGTTCGTCTGAATCTTGGCGAGTCGTTTGAGCACGATGCCGACTGTGATGATTGGATGGACGCCACTGGCACGGAGCAGCACCTCTGGCACGCCATGACCTTGATGCAGGACACCTGGATAGATGCCACTCTGATGCTTAGACCAACCATGGACTGAAGACTGAGTGATATCATATTTTTCAAATTATAATGACGTCATAATACCAAACCAATATTTTGTATACATATTGTGAGACATTTAAGCACAACTATATATAATTACATATTGTCAAGAGTGTTACCATTTGTTTGCGAAGTGCTTTGAAATCCTATTATTTAATACAGTGATACTAATTATGAATATTGACAGTTTAAAAAAAGATTAACACTTTTATACCGCTTATAAAAATTATTTAGTTTGTTTTTATTACTTATAAGTAGTAAAAAGGATAGACTAGAATCGTGACTATGTTTAGTCAGGTAATTTAGTAGGTATTTTTAATCAGTCACTCACACATCTTGCATAAGCACTAGCAGCTACGTAGGCGGTCTATATTCACTGGTTATTCAATATATCCTATATATGTATGTAGAAATGTTAGGAAAAATAATACCTAATGTTTGTTTAATCCATTGCAAAAAATGCGACAAATGCAGCTAACTGAACTACATATTATAAGTTTGGAATTTACATGCATTTGAACTATTAACTGCAGAAGTATTGGACGTCCAAGGAAATGTTTTGAATTTGTTTTGTCAAAAGGTGGCCATATAAAACAATTATGAAAACCGTAAGTTATTATATAAAATATGAAATAATTTATTGGAATTATTTTTATATCTGGTATATCTATTCTTTATCTAAATTAGATTGCTATAGCATCATCCAAAGTCAGAAATGGATGTTCACTGATTGTTGGACTAGACCCAGGTGAAGATATGTTTAAAATCAAAATTTCTCCAAATTTTAATTTTTAAGAAAATATAAAATTATACCAAAACTACTAAAAATGACCAGAAACTAATTTTAAATAATTAATTGGATATAAACACCTTTCTATGGAGAGTGGGGGCATTCTCAAAGACAACTGTAGGTACAACGAGCCAAAATTGCTGCTCTTTTGTTCAATGTATGTTTTTATATATTTTTTAAATTTATCATTTTGATCTTCTCAGTAGTTTTCACGAAACTCAAATTTAAGTTGGCTGAATTTTTTCTAGCGCGGATCACGGAGTATTTTCCTTGATATTACAAGGCCAATAAATTTATCGTATATTTGTGATTCTCTGATTTCTAGATTTATAATTATTTTCAGATGTCAATTCGAAAAAGCGGTCGTCTTGAGTTGGGGAATCTTCGTTTATCGTTGCCATTTAATAAACATTCTTATTGCAATCAATCACATTACAAGAATATCTTTCAGTTGACCTAATTATAGTGATGCCAATCAAAATTGATTATTATGTACAAATTGACAGAGGAGGTCGACAAAAATATTTTGTATTTTATTTCTTTTTGCTTCTGTCCAAATGAGTTGGAAGCTAATTAGTTTATATGAATTCTTTCATATTTGGCGTATCTATTATTTGTTTTGTGTGTATGAATGCTTTGCTAAGTAAAACATCTATAGCTTAATCTAAAGTCAGAAATGCAGGTCCACTGATTTTGGGACCAGACCCAGCCGAGGATATGTTAAACACCAAATTTTCTCAAATTCTATTTTAATAAAATATAAAATCATCCCAAAATTAGGTAATAGAGATGACATAGAAACTAATCGTAGACCATTAAATGAGCTTAAATATCACTTGAAAATATCAATTTTTGCGGATCGGTCCTGCTGGTATAGCAGCCCTCCTATGCCAGGAACCAGATAATTTGTAAAGAACCCGATCTTCTGAAAATATGTTGTTTCTAATGGTTTTCAAAGTCTATGCCAAATTAGAAGTTAATAAGAGAGTCTTTTGACTCTTATACTATCAGCAGCCACAAGCTCAACAGTCCATTTCGATAAAAAGAAACTGTCGATAAATCTTTCTACTGCTATTCTTATTGAATTATCTCTGCCAAAATGTAAGGTGAATAAAACTAAATAGTAAATTTCATAAGAATTACCGGTTTAAATTAGGAAATGCATTATTGTTTCTCTAGATTGTAGTAGCTCCATAGAAATCGAATCACTTGTAGAAAGATATGAATGAGTACATTCAATTTATAAACATTGCTTACTATTTTACGAAAAAAAAGTATTTTGAGAATCATTTTTAAGCAGTAAAAATGTTCATATATTTTTACTACTATAGTTTATTTATTTTCTATGTAACAAATGTAACGAATGAAGCTTCTAGTTATGAAACATTGTCTTCTAGATTTAATTGTATGCCATCCTATGGGGTAATTAGAAATGACCTGTACATGCCAATTAATAACAACTTACAGCAAATCCTAATTAATGAACTTTGCTTTCTCTCTACTATACAACCAACCTAGAGATAGAAGAAAATGAGTTTTTATTGGACATACCTAACTTTGTTTAGCTCAAGATTTTTTTTACGATTTTAGATTTATAAATGGTGTGTGGACCACCTAAAAAATGAGGGTAAATAAATGTTTGTCATAATAATCTATTTAAAACAAACTATAGAAGCAACATATTAGACTTTTTGCCTATCTATTTGTTCAAATAGAGTTTTATGACATATTCATAGACGAAACCTCATTTTTGATGTGTTACACTATATTTACAAACATTATTACTGCAATAGATGTTAAGCAAATTTTGTATTATGTGTATTTCATAAAATTAATTTCCCATTAGTTTCTTTCTATTAAAAATTAAGGTTTTATGCACCAAGTATACATTCTTTAATACGTCTATACGAAACATTGATATCACTGACATAAGATGATAAGAAAATATAACTACAAAGGTTTTATTCATAAAAATAGTGAAAGTTAATTCTAGGGCTAAATTTGAATATTAATTAATAGGTATTTAAATTTAGCCTTACACTTAACATTCTCTAGTTTTTGTGAATAAGACTAATTGCAATTGTAATTTCTGATCTTAACTTTGATCCTTAATTATCAAATTAAACTAATCTGTAAAAAATTATGTTCACAGTTTAATTCATAAAAAGGGCACTATTTCAATAAATTTCAACAACATAGTTGATTTAAAAAATTTTAACGATTGCTAATTAATACGAGCCAAACTTAGCCGAACTACAAGGTAAGTAAAATGAAGCCGCAAAACAATATCTATACACGAATGCATTTTTTGATGATATCGTAGTGTCTAAACAAGCTACAACATTAATGGTTTTTTATTAACAACATAATTTAACACTAGAATAGTCGGAAGAGTCAATTGAAGCAAAATAAAATGTCAATAGCCATATCGTTTTTACATACGTTTAATCACCGCTGTAATTCATGACTTTTATTCATTTTGACTAATAGTTTGAATGCAATAAGAAAAACTCTATATATTGTATATCAACATTTTAAATCTTGATTGTCTTTAACTGCCACATGCGTCAATTGACGTTATTTCGGTTTTCCCTATTTAGTTTAGAAAGAAAGCATTTAAAAATGTATCCAAAATTTAAATGAGAGAAAACATCATACACAGTTTTATATAATTTGTGAGCCATGTAGAAATATGGACACGTTAATTGTTATAGGACGGTACGATATTTTTATATATTATATAGTTACATGGAAAATGGTGACAAAATGAAATCCAATTGTAAAAACATCCACTTTATAATATTACATATTGCATTTAGTGACAGAACATTTTCTGTATTGAAAACAGTTCGATTGCGTTGGAAGTTGCTCCGGATCGCACAGCTGACTTGTTTCTTCGTAGCCAAAGGGACAGCAACGACTGTTTCATTTGTAGACTCATCTATCCGGCCATCGATATCTTTCCATAGTTCGATGACAGTTGCAAAAGAAGCTGATGGCAACTTATTCGACTACCAATCTTTCGATACAGAACCCATACATTATTCCCGCCATATCGAGGATATTGCAAAATACGGCCATCTGCAAACCGCCTTCGTTGACATCCGAGCCGCCATGGAATCCAGCAAGTCCACTCCAAATTTGTTTCTGTTGTAATATAGAATTGTCTCCAGTGTATGCTTCCCATCATCCTGTCTTGTGCCGTTGTGTTGTGTTGAAATTATGTGTACTACCTTTTTTCTCTTGATTTGGTATCTAGTGAGGTGAACTTGGCCGGATTGGAAGAACACAGAGCCATGTAGTCGAAGGTTCTGAGAAGGGGAGAGCAGGCGACGGTTCGACCGGACACTCACGAAGAATGTGATACGTCGTTGCAATAAATTTTCGGCTAGTTCTTTGCTGGAGAAACGATTGTCGGTCGTCACGTGGAAACCTTTACCAGACAAAAGCTCTATCAGCTTCACGACAACATGTGTTCCAAGACTGGTT
>JAUYWI010025453.1:0-18709 GCA_034780595.1 Parotoplana pacifica
AGCAATAAGAGGACTAGCATTTCCTCCCATAGGAATACCTTTAATTTGATTAAAAACAAGAGGACCAAATTTAACAAAAGTGTTGTAAAGAATAAATTCAAGAGCAGCACACAGGTCTGTACAGGTGAAGTAAGAATAATTCTTAGGTGGAATTGTTGGTGAATAAAAAGCTTTAGATGTATAAAGATTGACAGCAATGTAGTTAAAATTAGAATTTAAAAACATTTTACTAATAAGCTTACTCAACTGAGTATTGATCTCATTAAGAGGCAAATTAGTATATAAGGTGCTGAAATCAAATGTGAGAAAAGAATGAGCTTTAATGTTATTAATTTTATTAATAAAATCTAAAGAATTATCTACACTCCAATAATGAATGATACCTGTACGTTTAGCAATTGCATTGCAGTATGATTTAAAATGATTTTTTATGCACTGCAGAGCAAGACAAACAACTTTAGCTAAATGAGTTGTAGTACTATTAGAAGCACCACTGATAAATCTAAACTTGTAGGGTGACTTATGAAACTTAGCAGTCCAATATATATTAGGAATATTAGCATCTTTACTAATTCAAATATTAAAATTATATAAACAAATTTTATTATGTTTAAGGTAGATATCATCTGTGAAGAGATTATAAGATTTATAAACATCATTGCCAGTAATATTAGTAGACATACCTAATTCTTTTATAAATAGAAATATAAGATTGTTTACAGATATGAATGCAACATTATTATTTGCTTTATCAACATTAACAATAACATTTATCATGAATGGCTAAGAATTTATTTTATTTAAGATTTTTAATACTAAAATTAAATTTATAAGTAGGACATTTTCTTGGTTTTTAGAAATGATAGAAATAATATTATTGAAATATGAATCAAAGAGAGATGTAGATATATCTTCTTTTTATCCATTTAAAAATATTGTTTTTGATATCTGACTTAAGATGATATAAAGTAATGATAATTAAAAGTAGGGACAAATCCAAAATTTAGCACCATTCTCAAGAATGGAAATGAGATTCTTGTTTTTAGCAATAAAGATATCCCCTGTCATAACATGATCATCAGCACTACAAATATAATTTTTAAGATCTGGATTTGTAGTACAATCACATGAACCATTACATGTAATTTGTGATAAAATATTTATTATTAAGAGTAAAATTAAAATTAGAAATATAATTACTGATTGGTTTTCTTAATAAAACAAATTGTAGGTGTTTTATTATGACTAACATTAGATGGTAGTAAATTATAAATATGTTTAGAATATAAAATAATCTGTTCAACTTATTTGTTTTTAAAATGTATTTTAAAAATAACAGATTTGTTTTTTCTATCATGGGAGTTAATATTAATATAATAAAATTATATAATAAATTATATTAACAAAAGAAATATCATAGTTACCCACAATAATTTGGCACATTCTTTTTATGCTATGCTTAGTTAATGTATAAAGAAATGAAACTAAACTACGTACATATATAGTTACTAAGACAATCAATACAATTATTAATTAATTCAAACAAATCTAGATTATGTTTATCAAGGTGCTTATTTTTCCTGCTGTCATGGCTATATGGTACTTTAGGTTGTGAATGTGTAAAATATGGTGTTTCTTGGCATTCAGTAGATTAAAATCAAATTTAGACCTATGACCAAGTCCTTTAACATCATCATTCATGCCAAAAGGAGTACCTAATGGGCATTATTGTCCTCATCCAAAATTCTTCAAGCAAGAGAAGTTTATGTTTAACAGAAGATTTACATTTCTCTTCTTTAGGACCATAATAATCAATGATTTGAATAGAAATATCACAAATGGAGTGGGTATTTTTTTTTAAATGGTTGCAAATAATACTAGTAATATTCTTTTTACCAGAAGAGATATTATATTTATGTTGATAAATACGATTTCTAATATAATTAGAAGTCATACCAACATATTGAAAATTACATTTGGCTATATTTTAACATCTATAGCTGGTAAAACTGACATTTTATAATAACCAAATTCAGTATAAACAGATTGTCTTTTACCAAGTTACCAATGTGGTGTTCAGCTGTCAGCGATATCGATTAAGTAGTTGTTGAACTATGATTAGATATATTTTGCCATTTAAAAAATTGTTTCTTCTTTATTTTTTATTTTTGTTTTCTTTCTTCAGCGCCGATAATACTATAGTTTATCAGCCGTCCAGAAACGATCACAGATCCCATCATTGGCATTGTAGATTAGTAGAATAAAATCTTTACTGCAGCAAACATTCAAAATTAGAAATAGAAATAATTATGTCAAGCCTTAGACAGCACTAACATCATAGTAATGAATGTAATCCAACCAAAAAATGAGTAAAAATATAAATGGATTCAACATAAAAACAGCATCCTTTCAAGATTAAATTAAAACTATGTAATCGTGTGCATCTTGTTCTACATCCTAGCAGAAATATGATAAGATGAGGGTCTGTCAAGCTTGGTAATTGAAAATCTATCTAATATGTATACCCAAAATCAAAAAATCAAAATCCATGAAGCAATCGGGCCAGAAATGAAAAATGTAAATTAGTTAAAAATGCAAAACAATAACAAAACAAAGAATTTTGTGTAGTAGTCTAGGGGTCACGTGACCCAAAGGGAGCGCAATTTAAACACACTCTAAGCAAATCTAAACAGCATTTTTATTCTGTAAATCTGTACACATATTTGATACAAATGAAGTCGTTTAACAATCATGTGTAGGCTGTCTCATAAAAAAGTTCGTTTTTTATTTACAAATTCGCTTTTATTTACAAACTTCAAAATCATTACATAACATATGCCAATAATGAGAGTTAATGCCAATAATGCCAATAATAATATTAACTATGTCTATGGATATATTCATCATTAGCAATCAAACAACAGACAAATTTAAATATCAATAGTAATCGATGGATTTATTTACCGTGCATTGAATAAAAAACGAACTTTTTTATGAGACAGCCTATACAATCTTCCTTAAAGAAAAGATTGCATTACGCGTACCAGCATCTTTGACGAAACCAAACTGTTGTGCACTGATTTCCGGTGTGATTTTACAATGGACTCTCCTCATAATTATTTGCAATATTAGTTTAGTTATATGAGGCTGATGGTCCTATGTAATTTGCACCTCACTGCCTTGGGTTTCTTTGGAATTGCAATGAAGATAGATCTCGACATAGATTTTGTTCACAATCTCTGTGATCTTCTCTATTCCATATTATTTCAAGGCTCCGATATTCTCGATGACAATCTCATCTGGCCCATTTGACTTGCCTGTTTTTGTCTGACATCTGCTACTACTTCAGATTTCAAAGGATGGGAGGACTATCATCCATGTTTTTCGGTATTGTTGGTCTTTGGCCTCTATCATCTCTGAAAAGCTTATTTGCTGAAATATCTTGCACCTCCATAAGAGGTGTGCCATTACGCGCCAGTATGCATCCACTTAAGGAACAGATTTTCGTATTTGTTTAATCTTTTATCTTCTTGACATCATTTGTTTGGTCAATATCACTAAGATCCTCAATTTGTTGGCATTGATCTTCCAGCCAAGCCTGTTCTGCTTTTCTGCAAAATTTGAACTGTTTGAATTATTTCAAAAAATTATTATAGTAGTTACACTTTTACACCTTTGAAAAATTGAAGTTTAAAACATTCCATAAAAGCTTTTAGTTTTCTTAATCTTAGTAATTTTAGATAATTACAAATTTAATTTAGTTTTTTAACCTTTGTGGTCACAAAGGTAATACAAAAATTAAGAGACTGTTCAAAAATGTTTCAACCAATTGGAATAACATTTGGTATCAATGTATTAAATTCTCTTGTGGAGTTTTTTATGTAGACCTTTTGACTTCTGACCCCCAAGGTCACTTGATGGCCCTCTGAAATATCAGAGTTGTGTCAAAATGACCAAAATATACTTTTTTTTTACAAAAAAACTGATTCTGAAGTCAAGTATTATAGAAATTGATTAACCCTTTGCAATCTAGCTCAAAAATGGTAATTCCAATTGAGCTGAAATTTTGGTTTTGTGTCACTAATTTTATTTCACAAATTTTTTAAATAAAAATTCTTTCATCTACCTGGGGCCATGTGGTGTCCCTTTAAAAGTAGATCACTCTGCTTCAATTTTGAACAATTTTTGGAAGAATTTTTTTAAAATTAAAACTATGTATGTAGTTCAGATTTAGTAAATGTATCACAATCCCTTCAATGTACAACATATATATGTTTTTGAAAATATTTATTTTGTGCCCAGGGTATAACCTGATTGCAAATTAAATTTTAAAAATTCTATTTTTGAGATAAAATTGTTTTAACATATAGAATATTTCAAGAATTTTAAGTCATTGTAAACCATTTGGATCATTTTCTGGCCATAAAATACATATTATTAAAAATTTCATTTTAGTGGACTGACCCTTTAATGGTGGTACTCACATATCAGAAAACATAAATGTTAGGAATCTAAAAATTTTAAACCTTGTTTTAGATGTCTTCTAGATTATAAATCTCAGGTTTGAGCAAACTAGGATGTTTCACAGGTATTTTAGAGCCATTGATTTTTTGGTCCCAGACCTGGTCATACATTAATGATAACTTTTTCTGAAACTCAATTTTACCAATTATATTTACTCCAAAACAAATAAAATGATGTAATATTTCATTATAAACCATTTAAAACCATTTCGAACCATTTAATTGTGATAAAATACAATTTAGAAAAATCAATTTTTACAGACCTGCCCTGGATTTCATAAACCAAAAATCTTAAATATGAAGCATACAATTTTCTAAAACATTATTTTTAATGTCTTCCGATATCTAAATCTCAAATTTGAGCATAATAGAATACTTTGAACCATTTAAGTGATTTTGGCCAAAAAATGATAATCAATAATTTTTAAATATTTTTATGGATTTGCATTACTGACTGTATAATGGACCTGCCCACCAAATTTGAAGTCAATCAGACAAACTTTAATGTTGGCCCTACATGACATAATTTTCCCTCTAACATTCAAAGTACATAATTATGTACCAAATTTCATCCCAATCCATCCATGGAAGTATGATATTCTAGGGGGGGTATACACCCCTTTTACCAGAGATGTTTACCAATGAAGGGTTAATGGTTTGTAGATATATTTCAAACACTTCATTATACCATATGATTTTTGTTCATAGGGTGCAACCTAAGATCAAAATTTTGCATAGAAACTAAAGTGATTTGATTTTTTAAACACTAGAGAAATATGCTTATAAATTGTAAATAATTCATTGGAATATTTCTGATATTATAACTTCCTGTTCTTAACTTTTTAAAGACAAAACGTAGATAAAATTGAAAATAACCTTAGTTCTTTTTCTTCTAAGTGCCATGCTCATGAGCATTGGTGACCATTGTCCTAAACCTCTTTCTGTTATCTACAGCGTGAATGATGTTGATTGGAGTTACATTTAATCAGCTACCCAAGCAGTTATGGATATTGTTAGGAAAACACAACAGTGAAGATGCTGTTTGATTGATTAATTAGTTCCATTATTATCTAAAATTGTATAGCAGCTATTATTTACTTTTCTTTATAGATTATGATTTATTTATATTTTACTTTAGTTACCATATACGATCTTTCATTTAATCAACTTCTCATTTAGTAACCACTGTTAAGGATGTCAAAATTTTATAGTAACAAGATGTTTTTAGTAATTACAGTCTACATCAAAATACTTGGGTCAACATATTAAAATTGATAAATATCAGAAATATTAAACATAATTGAATGATAAAACAGCTAGGTAATAATTGTAGTTTTATAAGTGAAGTTGTTGTTTGATTGATTAAATGGTAGGTGAGAGTAGATGATTAGAACAGTATCTTCTTGGAGTCTTTTGTACTAGCCTCCCAATTCCAGGAAGGATCGAGGCTAGAGTGGATCACATGACAAATAAAGATAATGTGTTCAGCATCTTCACAGCCAGAACCACAAAGTCTATAAACATTGTATTTCCAATATCTGAGATCAGGATGGTGACCACATCTGAGTCTACAGGTACTCCTCATGAGTCTTTTATTTTCTTTTGTAATTTAGATGTTTGTGATTGGAGCCTGTCATGAACAACACTTTTATGAGGATTATTTTTATCATAGCTTTGGACGTATCAAAGGTCCAGTCTACATTGCTTTATATATTGGCTTCATTATTACAGGGATCTTAAAATTGCTAGGACAACATGATGGTAAAATGGGTCTTCTTTCCATTGATTTTACTTAACTTATTATAATAAGTTAAGTTAGATCAATGGAAAGACGACCCACCCTACCATCATGTGGTGCTCTAGACATTGTAAGATCCCTGGTAATGATGAAGCTGATATAGAAGCAGGCTGGAATGTTTAGCTAGTATCAAGAGTGGATCTGCTATCTATAACAATTCTGATCTTATTGATTTTGGGAAGATTGGCAATTTTATTAACAGACTCCTTCATTGGCATCATCTCCAGTGATTGTGTGCTTTCAGGGCAACCTTTAGTCTGAACTATACCACACAATTCCAAGTGAAGTACCTTCCTTGGCTGTGCCATCTATGTAGAAAGTGAAGCCATATTTGTCACAGTCTGTGAGCAGCATTTTCAAACCAACAGAATTTTTTAATCCTCATTCTTGGAAAACTTCATGAATAAAATTCAACCTGGAAAGTATCCACCCCCCTGCCCCCCCCCCCCCCCCCAATCTATATATTGGTAACATCAAGTAAAGTTGCTGTCATACACTTGTGGTATTTGTTTTATACTGATATTCGATAATATCAGAACACCACTTACACCATCTATTGAGAGTTATACAAAAAAATGATTTCACATGTTTTAGGGTTTGAACTGATGACTTTTCTGACCTTTTTCTGACCTTTTTGGTTCATATCAAATTTTATATTCTAATATGGTCACCAAAATATTTAAAATCCATTGTTTTTATCCAGTTTAAAGTATTGTAAAATTGGCAAAAATGGTGTCTAGAATTTAATTATGGTTGATTAATTCTAAAATATTATTTGACTAAGAGTAGATACAAAACTATTTTTAGTAACATTATTTACTTTCTAGCCCTTAGGTGGTTCAGTGACAATTAAAGCAGATATTTGTGGATTAACACCTGGACTACATGGATTTCATATACATGAATTTGGGGATACAAGTTCTGGCTGCATCTCAGCTGGTGCTCACTTCAATCCCTTTAGAAAGGATCATGGAGCCCATACTGATGAAAATCGTCATGTTGGAGATCTAGGAAATATTTTGGCAGATACTGAAGGCAGAGGTCAAGTAGAATTCATTGATGAAATAATTTCAATTATTGGACCTCAATCAATTATTGGAAGAACTATAGTGGTCAGTAAAATAAATGTACCAATACAAATACATTTTTTATTAAAAATTAATCCTTTATATACTTTTGTACAATTGCTGAAGATAACTACCTACTAGATTTAAAATAAATAGGTATATAAATTTATTGAATAAAAGATACTTAAAATTCTTAAAAAAAGAATTAATCAATTAGTTAACTTTTTGGCTGTGACAACTGGGCCTGGGCATCATAAATAGAAAATTATGTGATTAATGAATATTTTTAGTATTACCTTGTATTGCACTCGTAGCACCCATCGTAACAGGTATATAGATAAATATCTATAGATAGTAAATTAGAACTTGGAAAGCTATCTAATTCTTACTTTTTATTCAAGGTGCACGAGAATGAGGATGATCTAGGCAAAGGAGATAGTGAAACAAGCAAAATAACTGGAAATGCAGGAATTCGAATAGCATGTGGTGTTATAGGAATATCAAAATAATTAATACATACATATTTATGGTACACTAATGCTTTCTTACTCTTTATTATCTGCAGATTATACCTTTTGTAATAAGCATGTAATACTAATTATTTTCAAGGACAATTTTATACATAATACCTATGAGTATAACAGCTGCTTTTTTGTACATAGAGGTTATATCTTTTTCCTACTGGAACTTTAAAATTAGATAAAATAAATACATTTGGTGCAACTAAAAATTATAACTGTAACTACATATTATTAGGTATTGATTTTGTTATAATAACTGCATCTACTTATTTTTGACAATTTTATATAAAATAAAATTATTTTTACATATAGTATTACATTTTAAGCATCAAAAGGCAAAATCAAAAACTGACTTTAGAAGTTTCTTGTGAATTTATTATGAGAATATTTTAGGATTAGTTTGGCATCAATGTACCCTGTATTTATGATTAGTTTAGTTTGAATCTATAACTAAAGTCATCCTGCTAAAGTCATCTTGCTCAAATTTAAAATTTGAAACTTAGATGCCTCACTTTTATGGTTTTTGGTTTATGAGCCCCACCATATTCGGTAGGTCAGGGTCATACTAAAATAAGGGACTGTCAACTCAATATTTTTATTTGCTACTAACTTATGTAGGCTGGTTTTAAAGTCCAATTTTTCATTTTCTGAAATTACTGAACCAATTTTTTGACATTTAGACCATTGATTAAAAAACATCTAGTAATGGAAATATAAAAATAAAATTTCAAGGTCATGTGACTTTGCTTTTACTATCAATTTATTACTAAACGATAATAAAGGATTTATATATTATCTATCTGCTCTCAATTAACTAACAACACTATGTTAGGTCTCCTCGAATTTGATATAGGTATATAGTAGTGCCAATAATTATTGATTTTTCCAACTTAAGCTTATAATTCAAACTTTAGGTTAGATATGAATACCATCTTTCTAAACCTAGTAGCCTTGTTTTGCAACATTTTTCCAACATTCATAACTCCCCTATCACTTTAGACAGCATTTCCTTTAAAATTCTTTCATTAAGGTTTAGTGATTTTCTTCAAAGGAAAGCCGCTGAGAAAACTTTCATAAAACAATTTAACCCATCAATTGATGTTAATTATACTCAGTAATTACTTTCTATTACTTTATGTTTATTTTTACTTGATCTATGTCTTGCTTACCTATAACTTTTTGAATTGTCGACTTGATATTTAAATTTATTCATTGTTAAATATATTGGCGAAATATCAGAATTAACTTTATATTTTGATCTTTTGTCTAATTTTATTTCTATTATGTATATTATATTATCCAAGATTATGGTGACTAACATTAGATACAATATATTTAGACTTTAGGCGACACTAATATAACACCTCTCAGAAAGTGAGATATGTAGATACATATATTTAGATATTTTAAAATAAATAAGTCATGTTTGGACATATTCAATTCTACCACATTATGTATTATTTCTATATAGTAAGATTGAATGTTTAAACACAACTTATTTATTTAAAACTGAATTTATGTGTCTATCTCCACTTTCTGATTTAGTGTTTTAATAAGTGTCTCTTTGACAGTTTTGTTTTATAGAGCAATGCATATTAATTAAATACCAGCGATGCAAGGTTAGCTAGTGGTGTCATTTTGAAACATTTTATTGTGTCAAAAATAAATGCAGACAGAATCATTTAGCAACCACAAAAAAACAGTTTTATATTATCTTTGTTAGGTTTCAAAATTGGTCAAATGTATCAGAGATGTGGTTCGCGTAGCAGTAATAAATATTAAACGACCAGTTGTTATCTCTGATAGAGTTATAACCTTTGCAATGTCTAATATGCTTGTTTGAGCTGGTCTGTCTTTTGCTTGGGCAACAACACTGGGACGATGAGACACTCGTTACCCCTCGCATGGATGGCATCTAGCCTCCTGATTTCTCGTCATTTGGACTACCACCCACCAACGCCCATGCACTTCCTTGTTCTCCCATGACTTGAGATAATTTATAATTTTATAAATATTTCGAAAATCCGTTTTCCTTTTGTCTAGACTGCATCTTAAAAATACAAAATCTAATTTGGGCTTAAAAGGAACTTAGTTCAGAAAGTTTTTTTTAATATCACAGAAAAATTTTAATTGATAGACTTGCCTTTATCAAAATTTCATTGATTTGTATATCAGACTTATCTATTCAGCTAAAGACATCTAAATGACCAGGTGCACTACTCTGAATATGTAAATATCAATCTATTCGGCATTCTTTTATCTATGGTTAATTCTCACCAGTTGTTTGTTCGACATGAACTTTGTGTCGATTCTTGTTTTATTCTTTATGAATGTCCCAAACAGGTTGATCAATTGAAAATTGCATTTGGTTCGACGATATTTTAAACGCAATTTGGTAACTTGTGATTGGCCATTCGATGATATTTCATATATTGTTTCAGTGGCGCTATATTCTTCGTCCCAATCAACTTTTTCTTTGTCGTTTCTTTCGTTTTCATTAATTTGGAAAACTTGCTCAAGTTTATCAGAGACATTTATGGTAAGTCTAAAATGCATAAATTCAGAAAATTGTATTTTAGGAATTACTACATTAAGATCTGAATATGACACTAAAAACGATTTGGCATGTGTTTTTAACCAAGAAAAACCAAGATAAAATATGTTAAGGAATCTTACAGTGTCATATTCAGATCTTAAGGAATTAGTACCGTAATAAGGAAAAGTGGAAAAAGTGGAATTCATAGACATGAACCTGCCACAAGGCAGGAGAAACAAGATAGATAAATATAAACTAATATTTCTATTAATGACACACCATCTGGCATTCTCCATGCTTCCTCTTCAAGCCTTCACGGTCTCACACCAATCATGAAGTCTTCGTCCTTTCCTCTCTTCCTTTTGCTTTAACATCGCCTTCCACTGTTGCAAGAACTAAGCTATCTTCCCTACGTTTCCAGTGTTCATATTTCTTGAGTTTCTTTTTCTTAATCGTTTCTAAAATTCCCATACACTCAGGTACATTGACTTTTTCTCAAATATACTTATCTCTCTTTCTTTCCCTATAAAAACCCGAATCTTTCAACGTTATGAATTTTTTCATCTGCCAATTTGATCTTCCCACTTCCATTCATAGTCTTGGCTTTATTAATATTTAGTCCATGTTCTTTACTGGCAATGGTTAGATGTTCTCCTAAAAGTTCTGTTTTTTTTCTTTTTGTTAGCGATCAAAGTAGTGTCATCAGCATATCTAACGTTCCAAATGGCTCTTCCTCCAATTTTCTTCCCAGGTCTATCCCGAATATTCTCTTCTACTGTTCTCATGATCTTTTCCACTACCGCGTTGAAGAGTATGGGTGAGATTGAGCATCCTTGTCTGACCCCCTTTTCAAAATGAAAGAGCTCGGTCTTCTGGCTTTGAACTACACCGACAGCTTTATCATAAAGACTCTTGACTATCCAGAGAAGTTACTTATAGGTAACTATTTATTAGATATTAAATCAGTGAAGTTTTTTTAAAATCCAAACTGATATCCAAACTGTTTATTTTTTAGCATCGATGTGCCAGATTTAATTTAAAATGGTTTACATTTAGCAGACGTCACAGCGTGGCATGCTAGTCACATTTATTAATATTATCTATACAAATGATAGTAGACTATTTGACATACAGGGTGAATTTTAAGTAACGCCCGATTTTAAACTCTTTTATTATTAAAAATCGGGCGTTACTTAAAATTCACCCTGTATTTAATAATAATATTTACATTAATAATAGTAGCCTATTCGAAATATTATATATTTTTGCTAATAGAATAATTTCATTTATTATCTACATGCCAATACTTAAGAAATAGAGGGAAGATACGCATGACTCAATGAATCAATATCCTGCCACATACTCAGCTATTGTCAGTCAATGGATATTGTTTTAAATTAAAAATAAATATAAAATTATGATATCAAAATACTTACCGATCTAAAAACGTCATATTTGAAAATGTATCTTCAATTTGAGTGCGAACCGATGAATAAACATTAACATCCATATTGATCAGCCGAAGTTCCACAGTTTGGGTATTCGAACCAAGATAAGTGGATCTGATACAACCAACAGATGAACTTAGTACATCGAGTACATGGGTAACAATCACTTGTGGAATTTTCGAACAATCAACATTTAATTGTTGGCAGAACATATCGGCCATTTTCTGCGAGATTGCAGCTGCAAACGTCGTGTTAAATGTGAAGTTAATTTTAATACTGGACTCTGGGTTGACGCAGGCTGAACAGATCTGGTCATAGACGGTGTCTGGTTCACAGTCGGCCATTTTGCAATATGTTATTCCATTGTTAAGTTCTTGGTAAGAAGCTTGATCGCATTCTCGAGGAAAACAGTCCCATCTCATTATATATATGTCACCTATTTCAGCTACAAAACTCCGTAGACCCAAAGATTTTATATGTGGCACATATTGTGTATAAGATTTGCTTGTTGTTAGAACCTTGTAGTATTCAGTAGCAACACATTTGTTTACAACTTCGTAAGCATATTTTTTCAAGCTCGGTGTTACCTTGTTATTGTTAACTGCACCTTTCCAAAGTAGATACTCTCCTGAGTTATAATCATCGGTTGTATTTAACGGCACCGAGCTCCAACTTTGTGCTTGTTTTGATGAATAGCTACCTAAATCTGCATTTTGGAAGTAGACTGTCATATCATATTTTATATTTTTTAATCCATCTTTAATTAATTTAAAAAAATAATTTTGTGCCTGTTGTACTAAAGGAAAATTTATTTCGTGAGTTATTTCGGTAGAGTTGCCCTTTATAGTAACTCGGAATATAGAAAACCCGTGTAACCGCAGCCAGTAGTTTCTATTTCGGTTAAGAAGAAGCCTAACTACCGGCACAAACAATGGAAAAGTAATATTATAAAAATTCTCAGCTATCTTCATTCTTTCGTACCTATCTTTAGCTTCAAAATAAATTTCAAATTTCAACCATGACTTTGAATAAATGCATTTCCTGAAAATTGCATAAAATAATTGTTCTTTCTTGCAGCGGTGCATTATACAAAATTCAGTATCGCCTTTAGCAATTACCGGAAATTTGCCATCTTTGCCACATATCTGATCAGCTTGAGCAATCTTTCCATAAAGCACCAGAGGCTTACGATCTTGTCGACGTTTGTCGTACCCAATTGCATTTCGAGGATAATCTTCGACAGCAAAGTTCTTGACCGGATGAATAGGTTTGCTGCATTGTGTACAAGGAGTGCTTCCACCGACAAGAGAACAGAAATAATTTCGTTTTGTTTGATCGTCCTGACATGGAGAAGCTGCAGTAGCACTACAGAGCCATTCTGTTAGATCATCTTTGTTAGAGACTTCTGCTTTTTGATAGCCACCATTGGGAGAACATCTAGGTAAACTGTTATAAATGGCTTCTAGACTTTGGAAAGCAACTGATTGTAGAGATAGAGAACTATTTACTTCTTTTAAAGATTTCATTGTCATCAGATTAGTACATATGGCACTCGTGAACTGTTGATATTGTTCAGCCTTGTTATATGACTCCCAATTAATTATGATATCTGGATGACAAACAGAAATTAGCCGTAGAGGAGATATTGTATAATTTGTTGCTTTTGGATCTCTAAAACATTCTGTACAAAATCGATTTTTGTAGATTTTAATTCTTTTGTCCTTAGCAATAAATTCAATTTCCATGGTCAGTTTGTCAAAATCATCATTCTCATTGCATGCCTTTACAATATGTTCAGCCACCGATGATGAAGGTGGACAGTTTGAATAAACAAAGAAATTTTCAGTAAACTTTTGACCAGTGATGACATTGACAGAAGTGACAAGTGGTTGACAATTAATCTGGTGTTGATTTGATTGACTTTGTTTGATTAAGGTTTTCCAGTCTTTGGCTAACTTGGTTAGACAACAGCTAGCAGTTTCATAGCAGTCATCAGCATTACTGCAAGTGTGAACAGTCTGACAACTGGATGGAACTTTCTGACCTCGAAATGTTATGCCCCCACCACCTGAAAGTAAATATAATTAGACTGGTTCTATTTGTTTAAATTGAAACAATTAAATATGATCAGATATACCTTTCAAACAAAATATTGTTGTTTTTAAATAATTTTATTAGGCTAGACTTAGTTTATTTCTGCAGCAGCTCACAAGACTTGGATATTGTCATACCGTTAATAAGATATTTTTAACATATTGAAACTTAAGTTGAAAATATTAGATTAGCTGCCCATCAAAATATCAAAGGACAAAGTTTTATCCGGACTCGATTTTAATTTGCTGAATTTTTAACATTTCCATTAGTAGAAGGTGTTCCAGAATTTACAACATTTCCAAAAATCCGTTATATTTCAAGCCCTGCTCCAGCCAAAACGAAATGTTTATCATCAACATATAACCAACAACATTTTTAAACCTTTCTAGATCTCTATAATTAAAAGGGGATTTACATATTTAATTGTGACTTGTTACAATAATATAAGGGCCTTCTAGCAAAGTTTCGCATTTCAATACATAAAGCTCCCACAATTTATTGTACATGGCAATTTAAAGTATAGTTATGTATATAATGAAGTCTGTTTACAACTTAATAACTCTATGAACAGCAATGATTGCTTCCAAATGATCCATAAAGACACGGAACTCTTTATTCAATTTTGCACGTATTTGAATTTAAAAAATCCCTACATTTGAATCAACTTCATTGTCCATATTGAAATCCTGATCATGATTAAAAACTTCATAATTTCAAAATAGGAACCAATCATAAGATCGATATCAGGTTCCATTATACTTTTACGAAATGTTCACTTTACCCCCGATTAAGGACCTATGTATGTACGCGTTAACATCACTCGTATCTATACATATTAAATAATATTTATCAATAGTTTTTATTAATAAAAATCATTCTAAGGTCTCTGATAAACTTTTGTAGATAATGGGCCATCACTCAGGGAGCCCTGTACCTACTTTATATTGAAAAAATTGCTTTTTATAATCTTAAAAAAACCATATCCAATTATAGAACATTGTAAAATTTTGATAATGAGTCACACTTACCTGGGTCTTTACCAAAATTGATCATATCTAATACATCTTGTGCTGCAATAAAAACAAAAGAGGTTAGCTGGTAAAGCCAGTAATAAAAATGAAACAAGTGGCATCGAGCATGCGAGTCAAGTAATAGTATTAATAGAAACTCTGAAAATGGGCCACCCAGCCCCATTTATGATTTCTTATCTATCGTGAATCTCACGTTGCTTCAATCTCAAAAATACACTTTAGTGTTGAACATACACCCTAAACAACCGCCTAGATACGAGTAAGGTATAGTTCAGAAAAGATGTAATTTAGAGGAGTAAACATAGACAATGATCTTTGATTTATAAACTATGGAGGTCTATTCGACATTGTTAACTCTAATATATTAAACTAATATCGTTTATGCTATAGCAAGTCATATTTAATTATTTATTGATCATTACATGATCGAATAAATATTCTAATGCCTTCCTTCGACGTTTTTTACTCATTGATCGTTGTATGGTTAAATAAACATTATCTTTGCATCTAGTCCATTGTATTCATTTGATTTTCTATCATCTAAATAAATATACGATTGACCAAATATGGTTATGTGGTTAGCTCTTTCCAGAACAAATCCCAAAAATAGTTGAAATAAATAAAATTAATTATGGTTATCTCAGGGACATACTTTGATGGACAATAAACTTTAGGCTGGTTTTTCATATCTCTTAAAGTAGAGAACCAATCGCTTTAAAATTTGGAACATTAAGTTGAACTTCTAAGAGTAACGTCTGTTCAAAATTTTAAGTTCAGAGATCACGTGACCTTTGGTTTAGACCAGCTCAAACGGTCGAAAACATCAATTTTGAATGGCCTAGAAATGAACAATAACAAGAACTTTTGATTATTTAATGGTTCAAATATTATTTATCTCCTTTCAATTAATTTACGACACTATGTTAGGTTCTCTAATTTATTCTGTTTCAATATACCAAATAACCAAATTCCAGCTGGGCCGGTGAAATTTCGTTTTACATATACTACTGACACATATTATTCGTTTCTAGGAGGTTGCTAGCATATATCAACAGACCTAAAGCGGATTTTTATAGTCCTTCAGAAACTTCATATGTGTCAAGTTTCATTAAATCAGTTGAAAAATAGAATAAAAAATTAAGATAAAATAAAGAAAGAAGACAATTTTAGAGAAATGACAAACTTTAAGAATTCATATTTCGAAAACCGCCGAACCGATTTCTATGAAATTTGCCTTATTTATTGGCTAAATTTGGTTATTATAGGATTTAAAACATTTGAGTTATAGATGTCTAAATTTGGCCCATTTCCAAAAGTCTTTTAATAATCTTGTAAAACTCTGTCAAATTATTTTGCCGTCTAGATACTTCGCAACAGTTTTGAAGTATTATTCAGTTCAAAATCGGTAACACAGAGAAAATTAAAATTATTTGTCAAATTATAGTAAACCATTCAAAGTTTTCACAGCGATACAACTCGTAGTTTGCACACTTGAAGGAAACCCAGAGGCATTTTGGGCTATTTTTTATGCTGAAAAATATCCGTGAATGAAGGTTGCTTTGATTTATTTCATATTTACATTACAATTGTCTACATATATCATGGAACTATTCTGAAAGTTTCGAATTATTTCGTCAATTGAACTAATAGATTTAATTTTGAGGCTACCCATAAATTATTCTATCTCCTAGATACATCTGCCACATCTGCTTCTTCTTTATTTCTGGACCCACTGGGCCGACTGCATGTTCGGTAGCCGAACACAGCGACAAGAGCCCTTAAACCTGTGACCCAGGAAGGTGTGTGCATTCCGCAAGCGACACACGGTGTAGCCAGTACCCAACGGATACAATTACATGCGTTGTTCAATTGCGGTCAAAATAACTTGTTTAAAGTTATCTAAAAATATGTATAAATGAATTTGCAATACCTAAATAGCTATAATTGATTAATAAATTGTTAGGACTTCATTAAAATATTTTTAATTAAGAATGTCACAATGCTATGCACTTAATTTTGTTTTAAAAATTTTACTTGTTATTTAAAAAGTAAAATTTTCAAAATTAAAACAGTAAATTAGATAAAAATTCCTGGGATTGCATACTGAACAATTATCTATAATATACTATGTAACAACAATAAAATGAAGATAAGATTTTCTAGTTAAAGAAATGTAAAAATATGGCCACAAATGTCTAAAAAACACACCAGAACTATGCACACCTAAGCTGAAACATGATAAAAAGGTCAGTCAAGATTGCTGACTAAACAAAACCCTGTCATTTAGAAACCAACATATCTATCTGTCAAAAAACTGATGAAAAAAACAAGTTTTTATTCTTGACCTACTCTGATATTTGCTGTTTTTGTCATAAATAATTTGTTTAATTTTTTTAGATTCGATGATTTTGACTAACACTGAGAAGTTACGTGTAATTATAAAGCCCTTCTATTTTTATAAATACCATATTATAAAGAAAATTAGATAAGGAAATTTGATTTTCGTTTCGTAGAATACACTATCAAAGACGATTCTATTATAAAAATATCAATAAAACTGTAAATAATTGTACTTGAGTAAAGAAAATCTAAATGAGCACAGATAAGACTCCACAACTAAATGTATGACAAAAATAAGATATTTTTATCATTTTAGTTTTGGCAAAAAAAATATCAAAAGGACACGCTTTATTGAGGTATGTATTTTTTAATTTCATGTATACATGAAATTAAAAAATACATACCTATATAATCCGTCATTGTCGATGATGTGTTGGTAATGAAGTCGTATTGCATCAAATTTTTCTTCATCATTCTAGCAGTGAATGTTGGTAGGTTATTTGTAAAAACAAAAGCATTTTGAATACTAATAAAATATGAAGAAAGTGTAATGATAGGTACCATGCAAGGACTACTTGGTACCATGATATAAGTCCAATATTTTAAATTTCAAGATGTTTGATTCAATTAATAAGTTTAAGATGCTTCAAATAATAAATTTGTAAAATTATTACTTTTCTCCGAATTTATCATATAATTTAGTTTAGCTTCCAACTCCAAATTCCAAATCTAGAGTACCTACTATGAAAATTAATTGCAACCCCAAAGTGCAAATTAGAATAATGTTAGATTTTGGAAAATCTAAATTAAATTAGAATTTAAAATACCTATAATTTTTCGCAGAAAAATCCCATTTTCTTCACGTCTGCTAGTGCAGCTTCAACATGCTAGATACACCTCACAATGTCCGCGATCTGTTCATTCACCACCTTATCCAAAAGGCAGTAATCAAGCGGAAATAGCAATGTATCTACACCTAAAAAAGTGTATGGTGAGCCGAATCATCAGCAGGTATCGAACTATTGGTACAACTTTTGCAACCCCCATAGGGCGCTGTGGACGCCTATGTGAGTTTTTGTGTGAAAAACTAATGATAAAATTTATAAATGAACAAAATACTAAACAATTGATAGAATCACTGGAAAAAATGATATAAAAAACTATTCTATTTCATAAAAGGACTGAGAAGAAAATATATAGTACAATGAAATGTTAGTAATAGAGCTCTTTTTATCTTCTTCTACTGTCTTTTCCCACATTTAGGTTGAGTAGCCGATTCGGATCGTTTTCCTTCACTTCTTGCAATCCATTACGTCCTCCTCTTGGACTCAAACCTGCTCCATATCTTTAC
>JAUYWI010025564.1:0-10566 GCA_034780595.1 Parotoplana pacifica
CCTGTAATGTTGTTAAATGTATCATTAATAAATTTCTATCTATACTGACTTTGGTTCAAAGACTTATGGGACACCCTGTATAAACACATCATTGTTTCAAAATATTCTCTTTCTTTTAAATTATTCATTTTAGTCTTAAGGTTCAACTTGAGAGTCAAATATTTTATTTTTGGCCAAAAAAAAAAGATTTTTTAAAATCCTGAAATGTGACAAATTGCAGAGAAAACTATTCACCCCCAAAACATTAAATTTTTGTGCCCAAAGTTAACCATATCTGAAAATTCTAGAGGTCACTGATTTGGTGGCCGGCTATTCTATTGACTGAATTTAAGCTAAAACCATTTTGGGTCACTAGCTTACCGTTAAAAGCATTTTAATAATAAATCTATTGCGATAGGCCTGCCCCTGACTCCTATCTCAGGATGATTTGTTGAGATTTTAGAGCTGTTTTAAGTGATTTTAGCCATTCTTATTGATTTTTTTTCGCCAAGTTTATTACGAGTTATCAATGATTTTCTTTCTAAATAACTATCGAGAATCTTTATGTTAGGTGCATACTCCTATAATCGGATTTTATTCTTTTTAAAAAATACATAATATAATTTAACCGTTTTGGATACAATTTGGATACAAAAACAAAACCATGATCGTCACAAACTTTAAATATCAAACCATTAATGTGTCAATATTTATATAATTTTCACCACTACTTCATTTTATTTGGTTTTCTCTTTGATTCTATAACCTTGTGTTGAAGCTTAGATCCAATATGTATTTAATATGTACATTGTTTACATCAATGGAATAAAGCTAAATGATGAACGTTTCTATACTGAAATGGGTAGTGGCTTTTAGACCTATAAGAATAATAATTACACATTTCCCAGCATTTCATAGCATAACCCAACGGTACTTCTAGTACAATTTTATTTAAATTGATTTTGTATGTTATTCTTTATGATAAAAATGTTGATCTTTTAATTTTATTACAGACGAATGCAAAACGATACAAAATCAGATCTTGACAAATTGGTGTATAGAATCGAGGGCTGGTCAAATCGCGATCGTCAGCCGTCACGAAGTCCACATCGCTCCAACACATCCCTCAGTGTTGATCGGTCCCGCTTTACTACCATTTCAACTGGCGGATACACTGGTCTATTCAGAGGACAGTCCGTCGATGCAGTTTTCAATACAAGTTCCTCAAGATCCACCAGCTTGCCTAGAAACTCCTTGTACAATGAAGTGGCTTCAAAAATCCTTCACCATCCTGCGGAGAAAGTCTACAAACATTACAACATCCCATCTGATTCTTCCTCACGCTCTGGTGACTCCAACCCTGGTGGAAAAAGATCGCATAGCAACCGTCGTAGATATTATCGTAATGTTACTGTGATGGACATTCAGACTCAGATTGGTGTCATGGTCCGCGATTCACAAACCCAGATTTGCCCAATAATTCGCAATAGTTACACTCAGATGGTGCCACGTTCCTACGACAGTCAAACTCAAATTGGCATCCGTTCCAGTGATTCTATGGTACAAAGTCGCTCAGTGGATGCCCGCCAGAATTATATGCAAGTGGGACACAAGATGATGCTTGACAGTCAGACACAGATCGGCATTATATCATCCGACTCTATGGCACAGAGCAGGCCGCCTCATATCTATGACTCACAGACACAGATTGGAATCTTGTCATCAGATTCAATGGTCCAAAGCAAATATAGCCGATCTTATGATTCTCAAACACAAATAGGAATAATCTCCAGTGACTCTGTAGTTCAACATTTTGAGACAAGTGCATATGAGGCTCAAACTCAGATTGGTATTATATCATCTGATTCTGGAATTCAGAGCAATGAACCAAGGGTGTACGATTCGCAGACTCAAATTGGTATAATTTCTGCTGACTCTGCTGTTCAGAACAGAAACCACCGAGCTTATGAAGCACAAACACAGATTGGTATTATTTCAGCTGATTCAACAATGCAGGTAATTGATAGAGGACCAATGGTGTATGAAGCCCAAACACAAATAGGAATTATTTCAGCTGATTCAACTGCTCAATCACATACGAGGGACATGTACGAAGCTCAAACCCAAATTGGTATAATTTCCGCTGATTCAACAGTTCAGGTCAGAGATCGAGGACCAAAAGCTTATGAAGCACAGACGCAAATTGGAGTCATCTCATCTGATTCAACTATGCAGTCCAATTTAACTGATATGTACGAAGCTCAAACACAAATCGGTATCATTTCTCGCAATTCTGAAGTTCAAAGCGACTCCAACAAAAAGCGACGTATGCGGGTTCAAGCAATCTGCGACAGGGTGGATAGCCAGACTCAAATTGGGATTATGAGTGACAACATCGAAACTCAGCAGGGCTCCTCGTATAAAAATATGACTGATACAGGTGTCTCTGTAAGCACATTGACTGATGAGCAAGCTGTAGAGGCCTACCTAATTGATGACATGGAGAGTGAATTCGTTCAAATTAGTCAGTCACGTCAACAAGCATCATCTGTAGCAAAGAAACGCAAACTAGTAACTCAGGCAAGTCAGTTTCTCTATTTCCAAGAAGGCCAAGCCACGCAAACAGTTGATGAGGTAGATGAAACAGAACCAGTAGTTTCTAAACGAGCGACAAATACTCAAGTTGGGCACCCAAGTTATCATGACCAGTTGGATGCTTCCTGTCAAATTGGTCTCATAACTGACACTGACACAACTCAAACATCCAAAGGCATCCGACAGGTGTCTCAACAGTTTGGCTATCCCCATTTACAGGCTAACATGGACAGTCAGTGTCAGGTTGGTATATTAAATGCTGACTCAATGATGCAAACTGGAACAGATGAATTGGATGCGATGTGTCAGATCGGAATTATTACAAATGATTCTTCTATTGAGACAGGAAATATGTTAACAAAGCACAAGAAGATACAGTCTAATATTGAAGTTTGGGATGCTAAATGTCAAATCGGAGTTAATACAAGAAACGTAGCAAATGATCCAATTGAGTACGAAACAACTGAAGAGGAGATTATAATAACGAAAGCTTTTGCTGATATTCAAGCGTCTCCAAAGCCAGCTGAAATACAGTATATATCAGTTTGTACACAGGCAGCTCCAAAAGTTAAAGGTAAGAAAATACAAATAGGATATCCTCGTATGAATTTAGAGAGAGATGTAATGGTTCAGATAGATCATAATGTACATGCTGACAATACACAAACAGAATATAAACAGCGTATTGACCAAGACAATTGTCATACACAGACAGAAGAACCTGCAGTGGCACCAACAGAAACATTTGAAAATATTTCAGTAGATTGGACGAAAGGAAAAATACGACCTATTGAGGATAGCGCTAAGTCAACCAAAAACAAACGTATTCAAACATTAGCAGATTACTTTGATGCCTCGTGCCAAATTGGTATTATATCTGATATAGGACAAACTATGACATCTGACAAACAACACAGTAAACGTAGCCAAATTCGTCCAGATGTTTATGATGCTTCATGTCAAATTGGAATAATTAGTGAAGAAGGAGAAACTATGACCACTGTCTTTGAAGAAGATGTAATGTGTCAAATTGGTATTCTTTCCAATGAAATGGATACTCAAACTGAAGAAATATTGGAAGAAGAAACTCTTGTAGCTCATTTGGCAAGTGATATACATTCGCAGCCAATCCCAACTAAAAAGACAAAGCGCCAGCAAACGCTAGTTGAATGTTTTGATGCCTCATGTCAAATTGGAATAATATCGGATGATTCATATTGTCAAAACTCTTCCAAACTTGTCGATGGTGACTGCAGTTTTGAAGCTGTGGAAACAAAACCGGAAATACTGATACCACCAAAATTGAAATATAAAAATAAGAAACTTCAAGTGATGGTTCCTGCATTAGATGCTTCTTGCCAAATTGGAATCATTTCTGAAGAAGGAGAGACTTTAACTGATGCCGTCGACCAAAATGTTATTGTTAATATATTGTCCACTGAGAGAGAGGTTATTGAACAGCACTCTAAACGAGTACAAATTGTTCCTGAGGTTTGGGATGCCGCTTGTCAAATCGGAATTATTTCTCATGAAACTGAAAGCAGTACGCTGAACGACAATATTGTCTTTGATAATTCTCAAACACAAACTGAAGAATATTTAGAACCAACAGAAATATTTGATGACATTTCTGTAGACAAGATGACAGGGAAGATACGATCTATTGAGGATAGCGCTAAACCAACCAAGAATAAACGTGTTCAGATATTACCAGATGTATTTGAAGCAAACACTCAAGTTGGAATCATTTCTGATGCAACTGATACTCAAACAAGTGAATTGGAACCTATTCAAGAAGTTGTTTATGAACAAGAGGACTTTATTCTTCCTTCAGTTAAGAAAGACGTGAGATCTGCTTTTTTCAAATCTGATCAAATCAAGATATCTGAATCATCAACACAATACGACATAACTGGAATATCTAATAACAATAGTCAGACTCAAAACACATCTAACGATGCAGAAGTTTTTTATATTCCGAATCAACCATCTAGTGTATTAAGTCAAGTTTCCAAACCAAAATCTAAAAATAAAAAATTTCAGGTCAATTCCGCTGTCTACGATGCTGTCTGTCAAATTGGTATCGTTAGTTATGAAAGCGAAAGTAATACATTTCAGAATGTAATTATTGATAGCAGTCATACGCAAACAGAAGAATATACAGACGACCTCAGTATGAAAGAATTAGAAACTCAATATTCTGATAAAGAAGAAGACGAATCACTAACAGTAGCGCCAAAGGTGGAAACTAAAACGAAGCGTCAGCAAATGTATGGACATCATAAAGATATTAGTTGTCAAGTTGGTATACTTGCGATTAGTAGTGAATCTAATACGGAGGAAACCTTCTTATCTTCTACGCATCGCAAAAAGATTCAGGTTGGGTTCCCCAAGTTATTGGGGGAATGTGATGTTGCATGCCAGGTTGGTCGAGTGCTGAGTGACAATGAATGTCAAACAAAAGAACTGGTTTATGAACCAGAGTACTACGATGTGGCTATGAATATTCAACAACCTATTGACGAAGTGGCTATTCAAACTGAATGTGAATCTGATGGTGATGATGAAGAAGAAATTTCTCCAATTAAAGAGTCGGCTGTAGAAGTAGCACAAGTCAAACGTCATCGTCATAAAAGAGTGCAAATTGGTTTTCCACGTATTTTAAACAACTGTGACGTGTCCTGCCAAATGGGCTACAGATTTGAAGAAAACAGTGCGCAAACCGAAGACGATAGCTGGGAAGTAGGATGTCAAACATATATAACGCTAGATGGAGAACAACTAATACAAAGATCTAAAACACGTGGCAAAAAGGTTCAGGTGGGTTTCCCAAAACTACTACCCTACCTAGATGTCGAATGTCAAATTGGTTTATACACAGAGGAAAGTAACCAGCAGACAACGCTTATTAAATCCCGCAAATTAATAGATTCTGAAGTTCAATATCAATCGGATGCTCTAGCACTAGGCACTGTTCTTAGTCAAACAGAAGAGGAATCACCATTAGAAGAAGTTATCAACGTGAAAAATGTCAGCGATTTTGAAAGTGTAAAAGAGTCTCCTATTGAAACCAACGAAATGTCTATTCAACTTGATAAAGTGAAAACTAAAGGGAAGAAGGTTCAGGTAGGATTTCCTAAATTGGCTGGATATTTCGATGTTGCCTGTCAAATTGGTCTTGTGACAGCCACTGTTAATGGACAGACTATAACCTATAATGCCGAAATTTGGGATGTTGAATGTCAAACTGAAGCCAAATATTTATTAGATTCTGAAATTGAGTTTAATAGAAATGTTGAAGAAATGCAACCAGTTATAAAAAGGCTGCCTTTAGAAAGCGGAATTATTAACGTGATTGATGAAGAGACTCAAGTGTCTCCACGTAATAAAGGCAAAAAAGTACAAGTAGGTCTCTCACGTCTGTTACCAAGTTTAGAAAGTGACAGTCAAACAGATACGCCTAAAACTGACAGATCCGAAATTCGAACAAAAGGAAAGAAAGTCCAAATTATTCCTAGTTGTAGTGATGCTGTTTGTCAGATTAAATCAGTATTATTGGACGCTGAATGTACATTTGATGTCAGCAGTAGGGACGTTGTTGATTTTGAATTTGAGGAAACTATTCCTGCCATAAAAACTGTAAGGTCTGAACAAAGTAAAGTTACGTATGAGACTTTTCAAACTGTTGATTTCGAAACAGAGGAAGAAATTGTTTACGAAGATGACTTTATTCTACCTTCAGTTAAGAAAGAAGTAGAATCTGCGTTTTACGTTTCTAATCAAAGCAAACTTACAGAGTCATCTACACAATATGAAACCGATAAAACATGCAACAACAATAGTCAAACTGAAAGCACATTTAATGATGGAGAAATTTATCATATTTTAGATGAACCATCTACTAAAACAGATCAAATGTCACGACCTAAAACAAAAGGCAAAAAGTTGCAGGTATCTCCACCAACATTTGACGCTAGCTGTCAGATTGGTATCATGACCAGTGATGTTGACATGCAGAAAGATCAGAAAGATAGTGATGTGCCCTTTGACATGAGAGGGACTCAGACTGCCTACGTCCATATTGATAGTGAAATCCAATTTCTGTCTGCTATTGAAGAAGTAGAGAACACATTTGTTCATGTTGCAGACAAATACGTTAAAACAAAAGGAAAGAAAGTACAAGTTCGTCCAGTAAACCTAGATGCGTGCTGTCAAATTGGTATTCAAATGGAATGCACAGATACGCAAACACCTAGTGAATCACTTGAAATATTATCTGAAAGTAGGTCTTTACTGGATACAACCTGTCAGTTTTCTGAACCTGATGACACTGAGAAACCATCTTCTGTGTCACAAATAAAAAACAAGAAAGTTCAAATATATCCTTATGTACTTAATGCAGCATGCCAAATTGGTTGTGTTATGAGCAACTCTGAATGCCAATCTGAGGATCATGTTTCTTCTGAAATTCGCTATGACTATATTGATGTACCAACTACTACTGACACAAATCCATCTGTTCGTCTCGATGCTGTTTGCCAAATTGGAATCGTTGCAGTGGATAGCCAAACACAATGTGACCAAATGGAGCTAGAAATTATTGATGAAACAGAACCAATTATTTTAGTTCAACGTAAAAATAATGTTGAATCTAGGCCGTCTAACATTCACATGCATGATAACATCTACACACAAACCGAAACAGAAGAAACCACTGTTAATACTTTAAACAGAGAATTATTGAAACAACGTATAAGAGCTGTTGACCTCGCAGATACACTACAAATGCAAACACAAACTGATACTATAGAAAGAAAGAATAAACGAACAATGTCCTATTTGGAAGTGCGTGATGTTTGCTGTGAAATTGGATATATTATGGATGACTCTTTCTTTCAATTTCAACCTATTCTCCATGAAGCAAAATGTCAAGAAGAACAAACAGAACCTACATTTATTTCAGTTCAAAGTATCGAAAGAAATCCATCAATTGTTGAGATTGAAAATGTCGTGACCACTGAAGCAGACTGTCAGGTTACAATAGAGTTGAATGACATCGAAATTCAATATTATAATCCATCTTCAGCTGATAATCAAGAAACACATGTTGATGCAGAACTGAAGCCCAAAACTAAAGGTAAAAAGATGCAAGTATCACCCATTATGGTAGATACCATGTGTCAAATAGGTAGAGTGTGTTATAATGTCGAATGTCAATATGAAATGGATGTACAACCAATATCATCCCAAGAAGAAGATTTAGAAATCCCAATTGTAATTGAACATAAGCTCCAACAGGAATCTTCATTGCCTCAATTCGCATCTACATTGGATAGTGTATGCACCCAAACCGAACGAAAATTGAAAGATTCTTTTGTGTTCTCTCGTTTCGATCGAGAAACATCTATGGGTAAAATAAAATCAGTGGAAATTGAAAAGAATGCAATTAAATTAATGGATACAAGTTTCACTACAAGAGAGGTTTCCCATATTGGAACACAAGTAAGCAATATCTACTCCACTGCCGAAATTCTGTACCAACAAGACATGTGGGAAACTAAAAACGTTTCAATGGAAGCCAAACAAAAAGGAAAAGGTAAAAAATTGCAAGTAACATCCAGTGTAATTGATGCAATATGTCAAGTAGGTCGCGTATACCACGATGTTGAATGTCAATATGAATCAGAATCTAGCTTTGTTTCAACAGGAACTGAGGTCAACAAGAATGAATTGATTGATTCAGTAATCCAATTTATCCAGGAAGACACAACAGAGGAGAGCAATACACAACACGATACTGATATTGATGCTGAAGTCATTGAAGTTCGACACGACGTTAGAATACGGGCTTCCAAACCTGCAGAAAAAGCGCCAGTGTTATACAATATACAAACACAAACGGTAGTTATCGAAACTATTGATCAACAAAATAAGCCTATTTTTGAACACATGTTGCAGGATACTGTAGTTTTATTTGAGCCAAAGGGAAAAGCTAAAGGTAAAAAAGTACAAGTTACTCCTCAAGCATTCGATGCATTTTGTCAAGTTGGAAAAGTTGAAAGCGATGCTGAATTCCAGAAAGAACACTCAGAGCTTTCTTTTGGCAATAGTAGTGATTTAACAGATTTCAACAATCTGCTTATTGATGGTCAGATTCAGTTCTACCAAGGTATCACTACATCTGAGCCTAAAAAGAAAGTTACGGAAACCGTAGACGTCGAAATACAATTTGATCAAGAACTGCTCTATGATAATAAAGATGAAGTGATCGAAATTCGCTACGATCTCATACAACAGGCTTCCAAACCAGCTACTGACTCAGCTCCCAGATTATACAGTATGCAAACGCAAACTGAAACAATTGAAATGAAAGACCAACATGAGGAGACTACATTTCAAATGCTTCAGGATACTGAAGTTTCATTTCAAAGAGTCAAAAGCACCATTTCAACCGAACGGATTTCGACTATCAAGCAAAAAGGGGAAAAAATGCAGGTTTCTTCAGATTCATTAGGTGTTATGTGCCAGATCGGGAAAATGTGCAATGATGTGGCAATTCAAACAGAATACGTAGTTGATACAATTCAGATTAGTGAAAAGAGACCAAAATTAATTGACTCAATGGTTCAATATGAGACAGAGGTACCACCACTGGAACAAACACCTGAAGTCAAATATCAGCCAAAGAAACAGACTAAAGGTAAGAAGATCCAAGTTAGTACTAAATCTTTGGATGCTGTGTGCCAAGTTGGTAAAGTCTGGAATGATGCTGAATGTCAATATGAGATCCAAGAAACACAACTCGATGATTCAGAAATTCCAGTTGTAATTGAACATCAGCTCCAACAGGAAACTTCATTGCCTCAATTCTCATCTACATTTGATAGTGTATGCACCCAAACAGAACGAAAATTGAAAGATTCTTTTGAATTCTCTCGTTTCGATCGAGAAACATCTATGGGTAAAATAAAATCAGTGGAAATTGAAAAGAAAGCAATTGATGTGGTAGATACAAACATTACTGTAAGAGATGTGTCTCATATTGGAATACAAGTAAGTAACATCTACTCCACTGCAGAAATTCATTTCCAACCAGATAGTTTGCATACTAAAAAAGGTAAAGGTAAAAAATTACAGGTTTCACCAGATGTTGCCGATATTGTGTGCCAAATAGGTACAGTTTGTTATGATGTTGAATGTCAGTATGAAGACACAGTCGTATCCTCCTATGTGAACCTTGAAAGTAGAAAAGATAGGCAATCGTTGATCGATATTGAGGTTCAGTACCAACCTTCTTTAAATGACGACTTGAGGCCAAGATCATACAGTATAGACCAACAAGAGGTGCATAGTTTCGAAGACGACATTGAAGTCCAACAGAATGTTCCACAAAAAGTTTCTAAACCTGTAAGGCAAGCATCATTAGTGCCATGCAATATGCAAACTCAGACAGATATGTTTGAGGTAAAATTGCAACAGTATACCACCGTTCCCGGACAGAAATTGTATGCAACCGATAATTTGGTTGAAAGAATCATAGACGAAAATACTTCGACAATAACAAGTTATAAACCAAAAGGATTAGACGTTAACTGCCAAACTGATGAAGTTATAGCGGATACAATTCAGATTGAACACACATTATTGCTTGATTCTACAATACAATATGAAAGAGATAATGAGCAACAACCTCATGATCCCGCAATAAAATCCTTAATGGATAGTGACATTCAGATAGAACGTGACGTTCAGGAAATTTCCTCTATGCCACAGATGGTCAGTAAGTTGGACAATGTATACACGCAGACAGAACATAAGGTGAAATATACAGATGAAGTGACGTCACTTGGCCAAGACAATACTAAAGGCAAAATTCGGGCTGTTGACGTTAAAGAAAAAAGGCCACAGATATTGCCCACTGCTACTGAACGATCAAGGGAACTCTCCACCATCTCTATACAAACTGATAACACATACCTGAACGCTGAAATT
>JAUYWI010025564.1:10666-31599 GCA_034780595.1 Parotoplana pacifica
CAATATGAACCATTTGCCCCAGTGCCAGTTAATATGCCAGCAAATATAATTAAGAAAGGCAAGAAAGTGCAGGTGAATCCGGATGTTACTAGTGTTTTGTGTCAAATTGGGCATGTTCATTGTGATGCAGAATGCCAATCTGACTTACCAGAAGTTGACCATACAACTATAGAAATAACTGAAAGTAAGAATTTGTTAATGGATACAGAAGTCCAATATCACAAACATACTGATTCTACTGATAAGTCTGAAACTCTACTCGATGAGCACGTTATGGCTGATGGTGAATCTGAAGAATTGCTTGAAATCAGACTTGATGTTCTCCAAAAAGCGTCTAAACCTCCTAGAGATGCAGAAGCACAAATAGTATACAATATGCAAACCCAGACGAACATAATTGAAACTAAAGACCAAGAAAATGATACCTCCACTACAGTAAAACAATTGTATGACACTGAAGTCTTATTTGAAAGAAATACTGACACAATTGAAACTGAAAACACATCTACAACCAAACAAAAAGGAAAGAAAATTCAAGTTGCTCCTGATGCATTAGATGTAATGTGCCAGATAGGAAAGATGTGCAATGATGAGGCAAGTCAAACAGACTACGTAATGGATACAATTCAGCTTGCAGAATACAGACCAAAATTAATTGACTCAATGGTTCAATATGAAACAGCAGGAACAGAAACAGAGGTATCCTATGAACCACAAAAATTTGGGTCAAAGAAAGCGACTAAAGGCAAAAAGGTGCAAGTTAGTGCTCAATCTTTGGATGCATATTGCCAAGTTAGTAAAATCTGGAATGATGCCGAATGTCAAAATGATTCAGAAATTACAGAGTATGATATAGAGATTGATGATGGCCTCATTGAAGTTCGACACGATATTAAACAACGGGCAGCCAAACCTCTTGAAAAATCACCCAGATTATACAATATGCAAACACAAACGAATACTATTGAAACAATTGATCAACAAAATGAGCCCATTTTTGAACAACTGATACAGGATACTGAAGTTTTATTTAAAAGACACGTTGATATAACTGAACCGAAATCAACCATTGAACAAAAAGGAAAGAAAATACAGGTTTCTACAGATTCATTAGATGTTATGTGCCAGATAGGAACGATGTGCAATGATGTGGCAATTCAAACAGAATATGTAATGGATACAGTCCAGATTGCAGAGAGCAGACAAAATTTAATTGACTCATTGGTTCAATATGAAACAACAGGAACAGAAACATTTGAAGTGAAATTTGAGGCAAAAAAACAGACTAAAGTCAGAAAAGTGCAAGTTAGTGCTCAATCATTGGATGCTGTGTGCCAAGTTGGTAAAGTCTGGAGTGATGCCGAATGTCAATATGAACCATCGATAATTACTAGCAACATTCTGACAGAACATATTCAACAAAGCTCTTCTATGCCACTGATGGACAGCAATTTGGACAATGTACACACGCAGACAGAACATAAGGTGAAAGATACAGATGAAGTGACGTCACTTGGCCAAGACAATACCAAAGGCAAAATTCGGGCTGTTGATGTTAAAGAGAAAAGGCCACAAATATTGCCAACTGATACTGAACGATACATGGAACTTTCCACCATCTCTATACAAACTGATAACACATACCTGAACGCTGAAATTCAATATGAACCATTTGCCCCAGTGCCAGTTAATATGCCAGCAAATATAATTAAGAAAGGCAAGAAAGTGCAGGTGAACCCGGATGTTACTAGTGTTTTGTGTCAAATTGGGCATGTTCATTGTGATGCAGAATGCCAATACGACTTATCAGTCATTGACCAGACAACTATAGAAACAATTGAAAGTAAGAACTTGTTAATGGATACAGAAGTGCAGTATCAGGAAGAAACGCAGACAAACATAATTGGAACCAAAGACCAAGAAAATAATACTTCTATTACTAAAGTTTTCGAAACGATGTCAATGAAAACAGAAAATTTCCAAGTTAGTACTGATTGTTGTGATGCTATATGTCAATATGAAGTATCAGATCAATCCTATTTTACGACACAATCAACGGATATAAGAAAATTGTTAATTGATTCTGAAGTACAGTACTATCAAGAAACTGAAATTCGAACTAATATAGATTCTGAGAAAGTTATTGAAATTCGACTTGGCGATGTACAACACGCTTCTAAACCTGTTAAAGAATCTGTGAGTTTACTCAAAGTTATCGAAAGTACCGATCAACAAAACGAGCCCCATTTTGAACACTTACCAGATGCAGAGCAAATTGTAGAAAGAAGACCAAAATTAATCGACTCAGTGACTCAATATGATACGGAGTCAGAAGACGTACCGCAACAAACATTCGAAGTCAAATCTAACGAAAAGAAACAGACAAATATAATTGAACATCAACTCCAACAGGAATCTTCCTTGCCTCATTTTTTAACTACGTCAGACAACATAGGTACCCAAACAGAACGAAAATTGAAAGATTCTATCGAATTTTCTCGATTCGATTCGGAAGCATCTAGAGGTAAAATAAAATCAGTTGAAATTGCAAAGAACGCAATGGCTTTGATGGATACAGGCATCACTGCTAGAGAGGTATCTCATATCGGAATACAAGTAAATAATGATTATCTCAATGCTGAAATACAATTCCAACAAGATGCTTCAGTAGGTCTAGACCTAACTAGCGGAGGTCTACCAAAAGTCAAAGGTAAAAAGATGCAGTTTTCACCAGAGCTCGTCGATGTTGAATGTCAATATGAGAGATCAGAAAGCTCTTATGAGATTGCAGAAATTGAACAAAGCAGCGTATCATTAATTGATGCCTCTGTACAATATGTACATGATTCTGAAACTATTACAGGCACAGTGAATATCGAAGAAGACTGCCATATTTTGGATATTGAAGACTCTATTGAAATTAGACATGATGTTGGCCAAAAGGCATCGAAGCCTGTAAAAAGATCACCAATGTTATACAATATGGAAACACAAACTGAGATGAAATTCCAAACAATCTATGATGAGACAAAGACTACTGATGCCTTCTGCCAATATGAAGCTGAACGCGCTTCTGTTATTGATAATAGCATAGAACGTCAGACGTCAATCATTGATAAAGTTATAACAGGTGAGTATATTTCAGAATCTGTTATCTCAAGGAATTTAACAGATACGGCAATTCAGTATGACAATGTTGAAGAATTGATTGCAAAAACACATGAAGAGGTTACAGAATCAGCACAGCAAACGGTCCAGATGAAAGCTAAGAAATTTCTTTTCCAACCTGATGTAGAAGATTTTGCTTCCCAAACAATATTTGACGAAACTGTAAAATCAACAACGGAACATGTTTTTCGACAGATTGATAGCTTAGCACCGAGACAGAAAGATATTGACACACAGACATACATTAGTCTTCTGGATGAAGAAATAGGATATTATTGTGATAAACAAGAGGGCAACCTTCTTAAAGTAGATACTGAGGCCAAGAAAACAACCAAAGGGAAAAAATTACAAGTTTCGCCTAACCTAATTGATTCTGAATGTCAGTATGAAACAGAAGAAGATAATCTTTCTAGCAATGACTATGAATTTCACAAGAAACGAATTTCCAGGTTTTCTGATTTAGGTACTCAAACAGATGCGTCCAATACTTTGCTTGATCAAACAGTTCAATATCAGGTTGACGAATATCAAGTATTAAATTTAAGTAAATTAGAAAATACCTTCAAAACGAAGATGAAAGGTAAAAAGATGCAAGCAGCACCCGAAGTTCTAAGTGTTCAGTGTCAAATCGGACATGTTCAAGTCAATACTGAAACACAATATGATGACGATTTTTCAACTGAGAAATTCTTTAGAAAGGACGTCAAACTTTCCGAAATGGACTTTACAACTACAAGAGATACCAAAGCTTTAAATGATGACGTTTATGACAATATTGCGACTCAAACGGAAAATATTATAGATAGCCTTGGTCATCTTGAAATAATTTCAGCTGGATCCACCAGAGGTAGAATTAAATCTGTTCAGGGTAGTTCAACTAAAAATGTTGACACTCAAACATCAAATGTTGTATTCTATGATGAACATGTCCAGTATATAGTAGAACAAGAAGAGGATAACTTTCAAGATTTAAAATCAAAAAGGATGAAGGGAGCTGCTAAAATCAAAATAAAAGGTAAGAAAATGCAAGTGTCACCAGAAGTGACTGATTCTGAATGCCAGACAAAAAGAGAATCCAGATTTTCAGATGTACAGCTAGAAACTGAAAGTACGCAAACTGAAGAATCAGTGAATTATCCTGAAGTCGATAGCCCTTTGGTTGAAGATGAGAATATCCAATTCTCTAAGACAAAGAAAGCGGAAAGTGCAACAAAGAGAAACATACAAGTTGTCTCTGCAGTTAAGGAATCTAAATGTCAAACAGATGCACTTGTTTTTCTCTATGATGAACAAATTCAATATGAGGCTGATGAAGAAGTGGACATTCAAATTCTAAAAGATAAAGCAGAAATATCTACAAAGAGAAAAGTGAAAAGTAAGAAACTACAAGTGTCACCAGAAGTTATATGTGCCGCGACACAATATGAGGATATCGATGTCACAGATGTAGAAGTACTGATAGAAGGTACGAATAATAAGAGTCTGAGATCTTCTGCGCCTCGGGCACAAAACAAATCAACAAAAAAGCTATCTGGAGATGAATCAAATGACAAAGAACCTCTAGAGGAGGATGAAGGTGAAGGAACTGATCGGCTATTACAAACGAACTATCCTGCGAAAAAGAAAAAGAAAGGTAAAGGTAAAATAATTCAAGCAGGATTTCCTAGAATTCGGGAAGTGCATGAGGCTGCTTGTCAAATTGGATTAGTTGCGGACTTGGATAATAAAAGAACCTCTCTCATTGATTGTAATATTCAGTATGAAAAGGAAGAGCCAACTGTTTCTCAAACTAAAGTTACCAAGGGAAAGAAATTGCAAGCACATACTGAAACTAAATCTATTGAATGTCAAACAGACAAATATGAAATGACAACTGATGAAGTGGGTTTCCTTAAACAAAGCAAAGGAAAGGTTATACAAGCTGGTTATCCAAAACTTAATGAAAGCCGTGATGCAGTTTGCCAAATTGGTTTGTTAGAAGAAAGTAAACCAAGTACTGAAGTCGAAACAATTGTGCAATATGTCACTCCTTCAGTTAAGGTGGACATTAAGGAATCACAAAATTCTCCCGCACAAAACCGTTTACTTGATAGTCATTGTCAATACGATGGAGCAGACGAGAAAGAAGTTACTTATAAAGAAACCCCAACAAGGAAAAAAGGAAAGAAACTTCAGGTAACACCACTGGTCTTCAGCATTGACTGTCAAACCAGAAACCTACATCATTCGGAACCACATTCCAATACTGAATCCAAAGGAAAGGTTATACAAGCAGGATACCCAAGTTTAGGTACTAGACATAGTGTTGCTTGTCAGATAGGACTGATCAACCATGATGTTGAAACGCAAACAACAGGTGCGGAAATCCCGCCTTTCGAAGGGGACACAACTGATTTTGTTGATGAAGGTATAGTTACTCGAAAGGCAGGAGAACAGTTGCAGTCGGAAGCTCCAAGAAGAGTTGTACAAGTACCATATCAAGATATAAAGAAAGTAGATAATTATTGTCAAACAATTTACTCATTTGGAGAAACATCAACACAAACTCGAGCGTTCCGAACAAAAGGCAAAAAAGTTCAGGTGACTCCTGATTGTTACGATGAATCATTCCAAATCAACACATCTCATTTAGTAAGTGAGTTGCCTGCTACTGTTCCAACACAAACATTATTTTGCGATGAAATTACACAAGCGACCACTATAAAATACTCAGAAAATATACAGACTGACGCAGAATCTGTAGAATCTGATGCGGTGGAGACGAAAATTGTACGACCAATTGAGAAAATATTAAAACAAACAAGAAAACGTTCTCTAGCATCAGATGATCAATGCATAACTTTTGAGGAGGCTTGTCAAACCGAGAATATATTGATGGATATGGAACTCCAACATGATGAAATATTCACTGAATTACCTACAAGTGCCAATGTAATGCAGTCAATGAAGAAAATGAAAGGCAAAAAGATGCAAGTGACTCCTGACACAGAAGATATTGCCAGTCAGTATGAAAAAATGGTACTACGAGATGGTGAATTACTTTATGAACATGAAGATGATATGCAAAATGCCTATGAAGATTTAGATAATATGCAGAAACAGAAGAAGAAGAAGACAAAAGTTAAAAAGTTTCAGTTTTCTCCACAAACAGAAGAAATTGGAAATCAGTACCAAACAATTACTTTGATAGACTCTGAATTACAATATGATATAGATGAACCAGAATATATTGTATCAGAAAAGAAGCAGCAACAAAAGAGGAAGACAAAAGGTAAAAAACTTCAATTTTCTCCAGAAACAGAAGAAATTGGAAATCAATACCAAACAATTACATTGATCGACTCTGAACTACAATATGATTTAGATGAAATAGAATATACTGCACCAGAAGATAAGCAGTTACAGAAGAAGAAGAAGACAAGAGGCAAGAAAGTACAAGTATCTCCAAACACAGATGAAATTGGAACTAGCCAATCAACAACACTGATAGACACGGAATTGCAATATGAATTGATGGAAGAGGTTGAACACTTACAGCAAGTGAAGAAAGTAAAGGGCAAAAAATGTCAGGTATCACCAGAAGTAAACGAAGCCAGCTCTCAGTACGAATCTTCAACTATAACAGACCAAATTTATGATGTTCGCTCTAAAGAACCTCTTTTTGAAGCTGAAACATTGGTACAAGTGAGTGAACTACCTCATGATAGCGATACTAGAGATATGGCAGCACCTATCCTCTTTTCATCAGTTAAATCCAAATTTAGTGGAACTGCAGAAGGTTGTCAAACATATACAAAACTGATAGACGCTGAACTACAATATGAATTTGAAGAGGAAGAATTGCTAGGAATTCGCAGTTCAGGAATGCTTAGGTCACAACCTCCACGAAGACCGAAACAGTCAAAGTCTTCTGAACATGACCATGATTCAGACTATGAATGTGATGAAGATTCTATTGTTTCCAAGAAAGATAAGTCTAAACTTTTCGCAGGTGCACCTAAAAGGCAACAATTGAAGCAGCCGAAATTGGTGAATGAAACTACACAAACGGAAGCAGTTGATCCAGATTCTGAGTTTGAGTGTGATGAGGATTCCATTACATTTGGTAGTGGTCGCTCAAAACTATTCACCGGTGCACCTAAAAGGCAACAAACCAAGCCTCAATTTGACATTGAATCAATGGCACCGGCTAATTTGGCACCAGAAAAAAACAAATTTAGTGGAACTTCAGAAGCTTGTCAAACATATACAAAACTGATAGACGCTGAACTACAATATGAATTTGAAGAGGAAGAATTGTTAGGAATTCGCAGTTCAGGAATGCTTAAGTCGCAACCTCCACGAAGACCGAAACAATCAAAGTCTCCTGAACATGACCAAGATTCAGATTATGAATGTGATGAAGATTCTATTGCCTCCAAGAAAGATAAGTCCAAACTTTTCGCAGGTGCACCTAAAAGGCAACAATTGAAGCAGCCGAAATTGGTGAATGAAACTACACAAACGGAAACAGTTGATCCAGATTCTGAGTTTGAGTGTGATGAAGATTCCATTACATTTGGTAGTGGTCGCTCAAAACTTTTCGCAGGTGCACCTAAAAGGCAGCCGAAACTGGTCAATGAAACCACACAAACACTGATACTCAGATCTATGCACAAATACACAGATACCTGCGACGCAGATATTTCTGTTTATGACGAAGGTTATACCTCATTGCTTAGTAAGAACGAAATTTCAACATCCACCCCCCGTTCCATATTACTAAACGAAGCTACTGATGCAAGTGTAACTATGGCATCTGAAGATACACAAACAGAGCGGGACATTATTAATATGTCTTATGACCAGGATGATGATACAATTATGGACGTGACAATTTCATCATCTAGAAAGGTAACCACTAATGCATCACAAACCGAAGCTACTCTAGTTGACAATTCCGATGGTTTTCACATAATTTACGTAAACGAGCATGACCAAACTCCTAAATTAACCACTGTTAATTCATCAGTGCAAACCACTAATATGTCAACTGACAAACTGGATCAACCTATTGAACAATGTAGCACTCAAACAGAAACATCAGACAGATATACCGCACACCTTGCTCCCGTAATTGGTAGAGATCAAGGTCAGCCAATCAGCTATTCAGATATTACTGTAGCTGAATACGCCGCAGTTTCTGATTGTGGTTTAACTCGCACTTCAGAAATTATGAAAGATGCTATTAGCACCAAAGAAGAATTTTACGTTTTCTCAGTACAAAAGGAAAATGAATCCACTCAATGTGACGAAGTTCAAAATCTCAGAAGTGATTTGAGAGTTATTGATGCTTCAGGTAAATATGCTGTTCAATATTTAGAGCATGGTTGCCAAGTGACCTTGCCAACAACTGCTGAAGAAGAACAACTATTCACATATGAACGGAAACGAATATCTAACATTAACGTAGCTGATATTGGAGTGGAATGCTATATTTTAAATGATCAAGTTCATGAACATGAAACTACACAAACCCAATTTAAACTGATCGACTCAGATTCCACTACTATTACAGAACAGTTCGATAAACAATCTCAAATAGTTATAACACCACACCAAAGTGATATTGATACAAATACAGTGACCTTTGATACCTTAGTTGCTAGAGAATTTGATTATGCTGATGAAAATGTCATTAGAAAAACAGTTGACAAAGATTTTACTAAACCTGACACTAACGATAGACATCTAGTCAGTCAACATGAGAAAGGCTGTCAGGTAACATTGTTGACAACCGAATCCAGGAAACAGAAAAATCCAACTGAAGAAGCTCTATTTATATTCCAAGTTGAAAAAGAAAATGCCCACACTCAATCCGAATGTCTGTTTGATTTTGATACAATTGATGGCGCAGTATTCGATTCTGGCAAGCAACACGGTCAGATTAAAGCTGTGGAAATGGTTAGGGAACTCAGTAGAGCTAAAAAATACGAAACAAAAGTTTCTTCAGATATGAAAACCACACAAACGCATTATAAAGAAAGTCTAGATCATGAATCACAAACAGAATTTAAGCTTATTGACGCAGTTTCAACCACTAACATTAACAATTCTGATCGTCATTCACAGATCCTTATAACAACACATCAATGTGATGTTGACACAAACACGCCCACATTGCTACCAATTGACACTCTGCATGCTAAAGAATTGGATGATGGTCACATCGAAATTGTTGAAAGAGCGATCGATAAAGAGTTCGTTGAATCGAAGACTATTGAAGACATTAAAGTTCACTCAGAAAGAGAAATTTGTGATATCGATAATGAGTTTAGTCTTCGAGTTCAAGATAAAGAATCATTTACTACAGGTGCAGATAATAGAGATGCTGCAAGTCAAAATCAGACAGTAGAAATTGAAGTTGCCACACATACATTTTCAGTAACTGTTGATAGTTTAGTCGCTAAAGAATTTAATGATAATGTTGATTATGTTGCAAAATCAATTGCTGAAGATTATGTTAAACCAACTACCAGTGAAGTTGCTATTGAATGCTATATTCTATATGATAAAGAAACTGAACATCACACTACGCAAACTCAATTCAAGCTTATTGACTCAATTTCTACTACTATTGTAGAACAAACCGTTCAAGAAACTCAAATAGTTTTAACAACAGAGGAAACCGATTCAGCTACAAACACGTCTACAGTAGTGACAATTGAGACTCTGGTGGCTAAAGAAATCGATGATGATTCTGATGATGTTATTGCAAGAAAATCATTTGATAAAGAATTTGCTAAACCAAATACTACTAACGACGTCACTGTTCAATCTGAAAGAGAAATATGTGATATTGATAACGAGTTTATACTTAGTGTTGATGTTAAAGAATCACATACCAGCGATACATACCACAGAAGTGTTGAAACACAAAACCAAACAATAGAAATTGACGTTGGAACGGGCACAAACGCAATGCTGACAATTGATACTTTGGTTGCAAAAGAATTTGATGATGAAGAAGAGTTTGTTATTGAAAAATCAATTGATAAAGATTTTGCTCAACCAAAGCACAGTGAAGATGTTACAGTTCAATCAGAAATAGAAATTTCTGATGAAGAATCTCACATTGATATTTCAAATATTGAAACTTCTACACAGAATACCATACAAATACTAGACAATATTTCTCAAATAACGTTTAATAATTTAGACAAATCAGACCAATTTATTGCTTCAACAATAGATAAGACCACAGAAAGTGATATTGAAGATGTGTCATCAGAAACCAAGGATTGTTCAGATATGTATTACGTGAATCAATGTGATCAGAGTTGTCAAGTTATGTTATCAGCTCCAGACAAAGTAACAACTGAAGAAGCTCTATTTATTTTTGAAGTCGATAAGGATAACGCATATACACAATGCGAAAGTTTATTTGATTTTGATGTCGCTGATGGTGCGGGATTTGAATCTATGCAATCACGCGGACAAATCAAAGCTGTAGAAGTAGTTCAACAACTCAGTAGAGCTAAGAAATATGGTATCCAAATCTCTTCCAATAGACAAACACAATCGTTTATTGAACTGTCAGATGTTGGGGTCGAATGCTGTACATTAATAGAACATGAAACTACTCAAACACATTCTAAAGAAAAGCTAAGTCATGAATCACAAACGGAATTCAAACTTATTGACGCGGTTTCAACCACCAACATTGAATATTCCGATCGTCATTCACAAATTCATATAACAACACATCAATGCGATGCTGATACAGAGGCACCCACATTGTTAACAATTGAGACTCTGATAGCTAAAGAATTTGATGATGAGGAAGAACTTGTTGTTCAAAAATCAATTGATAAAGACTTTACCCAACCGAAACACAGTGAGGACGTTACAGTTCAGTCTGATAGAGACGTTTGTGATAGTGATACCGAGTTTACCATTCCAGTTGGAAATACTGATTCTCAATTTAATATAGCAAATTCTGATATTTTTACACAGAGTACACTACAAGTTGCCGTTAGTACGTCTGAAGTTGCCAGTGAAAATTTGGATAAATCAAATCAGTTTATAGTTGTATCTACGGATAAAACTACAAGTTATCATAATGAAGTAGAGGAGGCTTCTTCGCAATATATTATGAAGTCGCATAGTAAAGAAACAAATATTAATGAACAGTTTTCCGAATCAAAAACAATTGATTTAGTCCAGCAAACGATCCTTGAAATATCAGATAGCAGCTCCAATTATGACTCAACTGTCATAAGGACAGAAAATGCAAATGTGCAGACAGAAACAGATCTATCGATGGACAATGCAAATTCTACAATTCAACAGCGATTCCAGGAAACACAATCAGATTCATTGCTTTATATGGAAACAAAATCAATGCAAACTGATTATTTTGTCAAAGATCATTCATTGGCAGAATCATCATCATCATCTGTTGTAATTGTTGATGATACCATTAATCAAACAAACGTACCCGATCAAGATGAATCTACCGCTACTGATACTTCGGATCAGCAAGACACCTCAACACAAGCCACCGTATTCGTTTTGGAACATTCTATTAGCGAAGACATTGCCGTAGATGAAGATGTCATTCACAGAGACACTGTTGAAAAAGACTTCGCTAAACCATCAACTGGAATTGATAGATCATCACAGATGGAAGTCAAACTAAAAGATACAACTATCCATTTCATAATTGATAGTGAAGATCGGTTAGCTCAAACTAACACTCATAAATTAAATGAGTCATCATCCAATTTTGTGGATGTTTCTGAGGACAAATCCCATCAAACCACTATCACATCATCCGTCAAAGATGCCGGGAACGGTTTGTATACTCAAGTCAAAGATTCTCCAACTCAGTTTGTATTCAATGTGCTCGATCAACATACCCAGTTAGAAGTACAAACCTTAAACGAAACAACTTCTCAGTTGATTGTTGATTCTCAAGACGAGGTTTCACAATTTGATGCAGCTACATTAAAAGACTCCACATCGAACTTAGCAACCGATTCTCAGGATCAATCTGACCAAATCACTGTAACAATATCGGACAAGAACATTTCAACTGGAACTGAAATAAAGGTTGTTGATTCAAGAGCTCAATCTTCATTGATTGTTACTGACACAACGAATCAATATGAATTAGCTATTTCAGACGAAGATTCTCAAATTATAACAACCACAACTGATGCAGATACTCAATCAACAAGTGAAATGCAAGATTCTGTTTCAGATTATACAGTCTCTGTTGAAAATCAACAACAACAACAAGCAGCTGAAATTGGAGATGGTAGTTCAGATTATGTGGTCACATTATTGGCAGCTGGATTACAAAGCTCAGTTAGGTTAGAGAATGCTGATACTCAGACTGAGGAACAACAATTTTGTGAAATTGAAATCCAAACAGAACAACAGAAACAAGATATAGAGTCACAAACTGAATTTATTTTAACTGATTCAAGTTCCTTAATTACAACGGAACGAACAGATGAACAGTCACAAATTGTATTCGTTGTTGACCAAAGTCACATCGAAACTCAAGCCAATGTTTTGGTTCTGGAACATTCCATTGGAGAAGATATTGATGTAGATGAAGATGTAATTAAGATAGACACTGTTGAAAAAGACTTTGCTAAACCATCAACTGAAATCGATATTTCATCACAATTTGAATCAGATATTCGACACCTATCTGATCATTATTCGGTTCCAATGACTGATCGACAATCACAAAGGGAGGAGAGTAAACTAAAAGACACAACTGTCCATTTCGTAATTGACACCGAAGACCAGTTGGCTCAAACGGACACCTACAAATTCGTAGACTCATCATCCAATTTATTAAGTTTTAGTGAAGACCAATCGCATCAAATCTCTATCATTTTATCAGACAAAGATGCCGAGGTTAGTACTGATTCTCCAGTGAAAGATGCTACGAATGAATTTACAGCAAATGTTATGGATCAAGATTCTCAAATTGGTGAACTAAAAATGAAAGATATGAGCACAGATTTAGCTATTGATTCACAAGACGAAGTATCTCAAGTTATATCATCGAAATTAATAGACTCATCATCTAATTTAGTAGATGTTACCAAAGATGAAACCGAACAAATAAGCATCACATTGTCTGACCAAGATGTTTCTATAGGTACTGATACAACAGTCAGTGACAGAACTTCAGTCCAAGATGCTACTGATGAGTTTACAACAAATGTGCTAGACCAATATTCTCAAATTGATAATACTAAGTTGACAGATATGACCTCAGAGTTAGTAACAGACTTTCAAGATGAAGTGGCACAGACTGATTCTCCTAAACTGACAGACTCAACATCGAATTTTGTACCTGATTCCCAAGATAAAGAAGTATATGTAGGTGCAGATTTCTCAGTGACAGATGCTACTGTTCAATCATTATCTTTAGTGAAAGATACCACAGATGAGTTTACTGTAGTTAAGGTAGACAAAGATGTTGAAATTGATAGACGAACAAGCGAAGTTGTCACACAATCAATAAGCGAAATGCAGGATTCTGGTTCGATTGATATAATAAATGTTGAACATCAACAACAACAGCAAACTATTGACCTTGGAGATACAGCATCGACATTTATCGTTGAAACAAACAATGCTAGAATACAAAACTTTGACAGTGAAACGCAGACAATAGATTCTTGGTTTGATTTTGAAATAATAAAGGACAATGTCTACACACAGGTTGAACCCCCAATTGAATTCGAATATGAAAATGGAGAACGTCTTGAGGATGCTAAGCAAAGGGGGAAAATAAAAGCGGTTGATGTATTTGCTTTGCGAAAGCAGAAACCAAAAGTAAATACAATTGCTTATTCTTCTGATGTGGAAACCCAATTTGAAGTAAAATATGAAAATGAGTCAACACAAACACATGCAAAACATAGCAATGATGAAGAATCACAAACAAAAGTTGAATTATTGGATACTATTTCAACAGTTGCCACACCGCAAATACATAAAGAGGCTCAAGGCGTTCTTGAAACGGTTGATAGTGAAACTAGTCCATCATCTGCGCCAGTTATTCTAGATCTAGCAGATCAATATTCGATTTCTAATTTGGATGTACCTACACAACCTGATGAACAACCATTTAAAGATGAAGTTTCACAGTTTGCACCCAGAGCTCAAAATCAATCACAACAAATTTGTATAGCATTGTCTGATCAAGATGCCTCTGCTGGAACAGATATACAAATTCTTGATTCTAGAACGGAATCTTCTTTGACTGTTACTGAAGGAGAATCTCAGATTGTAACTACAACAGATGACGTAGACACGCAATCTGTAAGCGAGGTACAAGATAATGTTTCTGACTATTCAGTACAGTTTCAACACCAGCAACACCAACACACTGCCGATCTCGGAGATGGTATTTCTGAATTTGTGGTGCTATCCATAACTTCGGAAGTACAAAGCTCTTCGAAGTCTGGCGAAATGAATGCAGATAGCCAAACAGACGTCAGACAATTTGTTGATATTGACATTCAAACTGAACTACCCAAGGGACATGTTGCATCGCAAATAGAAATCATTTTATTGGATTCAAGTTCACGGACTAAGACTGATCTAGATGAAGATATAATTGAGGTAGACACTGTTAAAAAAGATTTTGCTAAACCTTCATCAGAAGGAGACGTTCGGCATTTATCTGACCAATATTCAATTCCAACTAGTGATCAACATCTACAAACTGATAAACGCAAATTAAGGGAAGGAGATTCAATGTTTGCAGCGGGTCTATCAAGTACAGATATCACTACACAATGTTCACCACTTTTGAAAGAAATCATGTTTAAGTATGTTATAGATACCAAGGATACAGATACACAATCTGAAACAATTTTTGAGGATTTTGCATCTAACTATACAGAAATTAATCAAAACGAACAAAGCACAATAACTCGTACAGTTCAATCACCATCTGTTGCCGCATATGATGAAGCAATACAAGTGAAATGTCGAGTAATAGATTCAGATTCCAAATATATTTTATCATCAGCCATGGAAACGGCTTTGTTTTCGCCACAAGTATCCGTTACTTCATCTACTGCTAGCCGAACAGCTGTACGAAATAAACGGGTTCAGAAAGGTAACCCAAAATTGAATTTACCTGATAAAGAAACACAGACCATAAATGTTGATCAAGAACTTTTTTATGAAGAAACAATTAGTACAACATCAGTAGAGCAAACTTCAAGCAGTAAGAACAAATTGGATATCTACCAACGCCAACGTTATGATCCTGATGTATGCTCAACATGGTGTCAAACGGACGAATCAGAAGAAATAACGTATGACGAGAAAGCCACTCAAGAAGATTTAGACCTAGAAGATTTTGAAGAAAATGTTATATCAACCCGTGAAATTAAACGTTCAATTAAAGGAGCTCGTGATATTTATCCTTTGTTTGGTCATTCACCATTTGAAAGCGCCCTAGAAGACGATAGTCCAATTACTTTGTTTGATTCAACTGGAAGTTTGAAAACACAATCACTTACACGATCAAATATGCGCGATTCTCAATTTCAAACCGATAGCTTTATGGTGGACACAAAAGTTGAAAGTTGGTGTCCTGATATTTTAATGAACCAAGGCTCGCAGACTACAAATACGAAAATTGATTTGGATAACGAAGACATCAAAGAATTGTATTATCGACTCAACAAATCGAAGTATTTATGTGATAAGGGTGAACAGTGTTGCTCTTACGAGGGAATGTTTGATGAGATAGTATATGTTTGGGGCACCGATGTGATTCAAGAAAAATTACAAAACATAATTGGAGTATCTGAAATTGAAACACAATCTGAAATTCGTCAGTCCGTAGATACGAAAACGCAATATTCATACAATCTCCGTATTGGTAGTTCACAGACTTCTATAAAATCATTTGAAGCAGAAGTTTCTTCTATGCTTCTGTCACCTACATCTGGTCGATCTAACAGCACTTCAGATAGACGCTCTACATCTAGAAATAAGAGAATCCAGCGTGGTTGTAGCAGTTTCGCTTTAATAAGCCGTGGGACCGATCCCATGTTTCAGTCCACTAATGAGGACGATATGGAACTCACATATACTGAAACAGTTCATGAGCAATCCGTTATTACACGCAGACCAAAAAGTGCAACCTTTGGAGTCACCTCACCGCCCCTCAGCATCGAAAGTCTCGGCGGCGCTTATGATGTTGAACAGCAGGTGCAGGTGGTTACAGAGCTGCTTGGCAGTGGTAGCGAAAGAGGAACGCCACAAAGTAGCCAACATCATCCACAATCGGCTGGTTTCTTCGGTACTGGAAGCAGCGCTATGGCTCAAAGCATTCCTGTGCGACATTTTGCTACAACACCTACACAGACTGGTCCCTATGGTACTGTGGTTTACATTCCGGAGGAGTTTACTGCCTATGTGGGGCGCGAAGTATTGGAAAGTGAAGAACAACTTACTGAGTCATCTCAGGGTGGATCAACCTTGCTGGCAGTTATCAAAGGCATTCGTCTTAGAGAATTGACAATAGAAAGTGTGACTGACGTGAGAACCAACACATCGATATCCGCAGAAGATGCAATGCACGCTGGACTACTCTACACCGTGTTCACCAACAGTGCCTCCGGTCGTCGTTTACCTTTGCAGTCGGCCATCGAAGCGAATTTGTTGCAGTTGGGAAGAACGGACAGCGTGATCCAATGGACGTCTCCAGAAGAAACTCTCTATCAGATTAATAGTGTGTTAGATGGACAACGAAGGGAATCTGTTAGTTTACAGGAAGCTTTAGACCGTGAATTGTTAGATCTGGCCAGTGGTCTCTACACGGATACGCGTACTGGTGAGCAAATGCTAATCGAAGAAGCCATCAAACTTCGCTATATACGTGCTCGAGAAATGTAATTTTTACCAGGGATACGGATGACTTTGAAAATGACATTATTTTATTGACTTGATTTTTAAATGCATATACTTAGCAGAGGGCTGCACGGGGACAATGGGCGTTTAAATTCCTTAAATTACGTATTTATTACTGCGTAGTTTTTCACAAATTACTTTGTAGATTAACCAACCATTACTAAAAAAATATGTATGTAATTCATGTATTAAAATATTATGTATTTTTTGTTTTATATAAAGTCCTTATTTATGTTTTACTTTATGTAACAATTACCTTTTCTAATTTTTATTGATCACATAATTACCTATACTAGTATTTTATAATGTATGTAGATCCTCAAAATAACTCAAATTACTTCTAAACTACGTATGTATGAATATATGTAATTATCGTTTGTATTCAGCTAATATTCACAGTCACAAATATAATCGACACTAATTAATATTTCGATTATTTCGAGCTAACGGTTTAATAAATACTTTCATTTTAATTAGTGCCGATATCATCTTTTCATATTAATAGATCATGATATATTACCTAAATTAATAATTCGATCTGTAATAGTGAAACACATTGTATTTACATTATAAATATAATATTAAAAAATTAATTTGGTTAAAGTCTCTTTTGGATATGTTACCCTGTTGTTGAGCTTAATGGGCTAAATCGCGCCGTGGCGTGCAACTAGTGCATACTATATTTTAGTATGTCCCTGTACATGAACTAATTCGGATAATTTTTAACACAATTTTTGAGAAGGGAAAGAAAGCAAAAAAGTTAAAAGGTTTAAAGAATACAACTATTTTTGTTAGATAAAGGAACGATACCAAGTTAAGGACAGCCAAGTACCTACATATATTAGTTCAAATGTTTAGAGTACGAATCTACTGTTAGATAAATCTCCATAAAAATAATAAACGTACGTTTCAGAGAAAGTAAGTAGGTAACAGAAACAAAGAGAGTTAAATATCTTTGTTACAGTGTCATTCTGCATTAAGCAGTATGCAATTTTCAGAGTTGTCCGGTTGCCAGATAGGGTTTAATCAGAATTTCGAGAGGCAAATGTTTGAATGGCTGGCCTATTGTATAAGTAATACCTTGTTACCTTGTACCTCCAAGTCCTCAACTCCTGGTCTAACAAGAGTCAATTTTCTTCGGATATTTTCCATATTGCTATTATTGTTGACTATTGTGCTGCCTACGAAAATGAATTCTTTCACTACTTTAAGTTCTGTGTTGTCAATGTTGAAGTATTGAAAGCGGCATTGATAGACATTAATTTTGTTTTCTAAACGTTAAGGAACAGACCTGTATCTGCGTTTTTTTCCTAGAAGGGTACTATCATACTTTGCAGATCTCTCTCGACGATTTATCACATTAACATGGTGTCATCTGCGTATCTGATATTACTGATGGCCTCTCCTCTTATTCTAACTCCATTCTTCTCATCTTTCAGGGATTTTCTCATGATACATTCTATGTAGAGGTTAAATAACATGGGGGATAGGATGCATCCTTGAATAACACCTTTGCTGATTTTGAACCAATCTGATTCTCCATGTGTTGTTCGGACTGTAACTTGTTGGGTTTGATAAAGTGATTTTATAAGTTTAATTAAGTGTTTTGGAGCTACCATGTTGAAGATAAAAATTCAGAGGCGATCATAGTCAACGCAGTCAAATGGCTATAGTCAGTGAAACAAAAGAAAATATATTTATTCCTTTCAATGACTAGTTCCATCATTCACCTCATATTATAAATGTGATCTCTGGTACCACTGAATTTTCGAAATCCAGATTAGTTGGGAGAGAGTTGTGGGTTTGTAAACTGTTTCATTCTTTTGTAGATGATCTTGAGAAGAATTTTGCCGGTTTCGAAAATTAGGGAGATCGTTTTGTAGTTCTCACATTGTTTAAAGTTCCATTTTTAGGAAATTGTAATGTAAACGGAATTGTTTCCAATGTTCAGGTCATTTATTTGATTTCCAGATGACCTAACATAGTGAAGTGATGATTTTCAGGAACGATTCAGGGGGTGGCGTAAGAGCATAGGCACCCCTGCTAATTTTTGGTAGAGCAATGAGTTTTATAACTAGCATTTTAAATTATCTTGCCAAGAATGGCTAAATATTTATTTTTATGCCTTTAAATGCATTCCAGGTCACCAACTGTCAACAATTTTCGGTTCTGAGTGCCAATTTTATGGGCTACATTCCCTGGTAGCCATATGTTACCAGATATTGAAACAGCTACCACCGCCCTCGACAAAAATCTGTATCGTGCCCCTTTTATGCCCATATCAAAAGGCTGAAATTTTGATGGATTCAGGGTGTGGGCGACTCTTTTTAAAGAATCTTGGATCCGTCGCTCAGTTTGATTCCTCCTCCAAAAATATTCCAGAATTAAATGCGGATTTTGTTTTTTATTATTGAGCAGTTTCTTCATTGCATCCTCTAGGATTACTGGTTCTTCATTGTAAATCTTTTATGTTAATTTGGATAAAGTCCTTTTGCCAAAGTATTGCTTAATGTGTTCTAATGATGTTCTTAATGTTCTTGATGTGTGGGCAGTTGCATTATCTTGTTGAATCCAAGCAATTACAGATTCACGACGAGTTAATATTTGTGCAGATAAATCAATGAAATTACAGTAGACTGCAATATTTATATGATCTTGTAAAAAACAAAAGGTATTTCACCTGACAGAGGCTTCGCCACATATTGATGAGGATTCTCGGATAACCAATATCGACTATTTTGAGAATTAGCATATCCATTAAGCCAAAACCAAGCTTCATTAGACCAAAAACATGTTTCGAGGAATGAGGGATCATTATCTGTCACATTTAGTAACCACTCACAATAGTTGGAGCATAGGTTATAATCAAATTCCTCCAAATTTTGAATGACCACTGTTTTGTAAGGAAACATTTCAAGACTTGGCGAACAATTTGGTGAAAACTTGATCGAGGAATGTTAACTTGCTGTGCAACCTTTCTTACTGATTGTGTGGGACTTCCAATGAATGCACCTTGAACCATAGCAACTTTATCATCATCGGCTTCTAAAGATGGTCTGACTGAGCGTTCTTCATTATTAACAGAGCATATACCTCGAAAGTTGTATATTAAGCGTTTTATTGTGGAATCAACAGGGACAGAAGCGTCGGGCTTTACAATTTAAAAAAAACTTGTGTGGGCCTAGGTAAAGATGATTTCATAAAATTATATATGTTATTTTTATTAAAAGTTTGATTAATATCGATATTACTTGAAACTAATATACTATAAAATGCATAACGTTAATAAAATATTTTTTTACAAAAGTTCTAAACCCCCAGGAAAATTCATGGAAGTCAAATGACAAAATTAGGTACTCTTATGCCAATTTAATGTTTTGATTTGCATAGAAAACCTCTCAGATGCTTATATTTGTATTTTCTTGTGAAGGTTGCTTTATTATTTTGAACATTGGTTTATTTTAAAGACAAAGATAAAGATAATAAGTCAAAAATTTGTATTTGTACAGTAATTAAAATTGAAGTCTGAAATTGGGGAAAAAACGTATACTTTGTAAAACCAAATGTGTCAGCAAATCAGAATTATATTCAGTAGCTACCATGGAAAAAATGTCCAAATTGATAACATTTTAAAATAATATTAATAAATTAAATCTTAAAAGCACACTAATACACCCCCCGACAAAAGAAACCGTACCAGTATGATAAATTCATAAAAAACAATTAATCTCTATTAGTTTCTATCTATAGTTTGGAATTTCCAATTATTCTCTAATTGGAATTAACAATTATTCTCTATTCGTTTCTATTTATAGTTT
>JAUYWI010025565.1:0-18704 GCA_034780595.1 Parotoplana pacifica
ATACCTACTTATACTAATAGTTGCACTTACCTAACGAATACTATGTATGCATATTTTAGCAAATTTTATTGTGTACTACTTTATTTCAGGAGGTGATGAACAACTATTTTTTTGTAATAATTATTCATGATGTGTCAAAATGTGTTATTTATTATCAAATTAATAAATAAATAGATATATTTGATTGAAAACTTCAAATTATGTAATACTCCCAAACAAACCTAATACTAGAATTTAGTATTGGGGTGCATGTGCACCCCAAGGATAAACGACCTAGTTAATAATTGAGGATAGATAAACTGTTAAGGAAACAGGCAGTGTCCATGACAAGAAGCGAATCGGTCCTCCCAAAACGGATACCTATGATGACATGGCAGTTAATGTCTTAGGAGCTTTCTCTCTTAGCCCCAAGAAGAATGCCCGACGTATGGGCACTTGAGGTTGGCATTAGTCAATCCAGTGTTTTAAAGATGCAGCATCATCTCAATGAGGATGACCCAGACAGGAGGCTGCAATTTTGCGAATGGGTCCAAGGACTGCTGACAAATCAACCACAACTCCCTTCTCAAATTTTGTTTAGTGACGAAGCAAACTTTTATTGTAATGGGGAAGTTAATTGCTAAAATTGCAAGTACTGGAGTCCTGAAAACCCACAATGGTTGGAAGCGAGCAAGATGCAAGGGCCTAGTGAGCTTATGGTTTGGTGTGGTTTGTGGGACACAAGAGTGATTGGACCTGTTTGTCAATTGGGAACTTAGATGGAGAACAATATTTAAAACTGCTTCAAGATCAAGTGATGCCGTCACTTCTTTCTCCAAAAGGAGATTTCCCTACGTACTTCCAACAATATGCCGCACCAGCGCATTTCGCTCTACCATTACGCGAGTGGTTGGATCAATAATTTCCTGGGACCTGAATTGACCGGCGTGGTCCAGTGGAGTGACAGGCCCGATCCCCGGACTTAAACCCCCTGGACTATTACTTTTGGGGTCACATGAAGGCCATAGTGTACTCCGTCAAGAGTAATAGCATTGAACATTTACGCCAGCGAATTATTGATTCGTGTAAAGACATTCAAAACAGAGCAGACGTCCCGGAACGAGTACAAACTGACTGGAAGAAGAGAATCGTTCAATGCATTCAGGTAAAAGGTGACCATATTGAACACATTATGTGACGTTTTTAAGTTATAAGTCTCAGGTTTCATGTTTAATGTAAATACAATGGATTTCTTTTACCAGTTGCAATAAATTTCTCATTTTTACCATGTAACCAGACTTATAAATCACCCTGTTTAATAGAAAACATTAAACACACTGACATTTTTTAAAATTAAATAGAAAACTCTGAACCCTTTGTATATTGAATAAAAAATCCTGAAATTCTGTTCACTTGATAGAAAACCCTGAGTTCCTTGTAAATAATAGAAAATTCTGCATATTTGATAGACAACTCTGAAATCTCTGTACATTCGATAGAAAATCCATGTATATTGGATATCTTAATACGAGTAAGAACGAGATGTAAGTTGGTACCAATTATTTCATATATATATAGGTACACAATTTACCACTGTTCTGCGTAGTTTGTCTCGGTCTCTTTTTTCCTGAATAAATAGTTGCTAATTCAATCTGACAACCTCATTATTACAGAACCAAATGTAATTTACAGCTGGTAATCAAAGAAATAAACCCTACAATATATAATATTCTAAAAATGATCATTGATACCTAATTGAATGTATTCTAGTCTTCATAAATCTTGTTCTCTGAATCAAAATTGATTGGTGTTTGCCATTCTTGACCATCACACAAATTTGGAGCGAATTATTAAAGGAGGATAAAAAGAGAATACTACATCTACAGCTGTACATATTGAAATTGCATATAGTACACATCCCTTGCATAGGTACCTACCAGGAAGGGAAAATTAATTTACAAATAGTCTTCTGATAATGTGGGTACTAGTAAGGTACATTGTAAGTACATATTTTAGAAAGTGGGATTCAATAGATATGGCAAGTGTATATTTTAGTTTTTTTCCAAATATGTTTCACATACAACAAACTCCTTTTGCTACCTAATTACTGTTGAATGAGGTGTCTGTATTGCTGTTTCTCTAATGGGAAGGATGTTTGGTTTTATGTTAACATTATAATTATATCAAATATAATTTTATATTTTATAAATCGGTCATCATTTTCGAAACAAACAAGACAAAACAAAATTGCATTCGATCTCTTTTGAATATTTTATAACTGAAAACAAGAAAAATTGTCAAAATAATGGCTCTATAAATAATGTGATTACTTGGTCGCTAAGGGTATTTATTATTATAGATACCTATACTATGTACATATATTATTAATACCATATTTGCATGCTGAACTTACATTTTTTGCTGTAAAATAATCATTCGATGCACGAAAAAATGTGTTTCATCACAATTTCTAACTGAGCTTTTCACAATACAACTCATTTTCGGAAATCGAATTGTTTTGTAAATTGCTGAATTACTACAATTTATTGATTTTTTGTATAATGTTTTCTATTTTATTGTTTGGTTTTTCTTTGAAAGAGGACCCTTATATTATATGTATTACGTTTACTGACTATTAATGTTGAATATTTTTCTAAAAAATCTTTATATTTAGAATTAAATTTTATAAACCTGTTAAACTTTTTCACTTTACCTAAGAATTAGTTGATTAGATATTTTCCAGAATCAAACGCTACCTATTATATTTATTCAAACAAGCATAATATTTAATCTGAATAAAAGTAAACTATCAACTTCCTTAATATGAAATTGATTAACTGATAAAAAATTCAGTCACCATTCACTCTTCGATCCGGTCTATCATTCATTGTACATCTATAATATTTGAGGTTTTGTACATTATTTACACTTCAGCAAACTACCCTACATAGTTGACTTTACAAAGCTTTCATTATACAAAAACCTCTTGTTGTTTGATCAAAGAAATTCTCATGAAGTGAATGAACTTGAAAACATTTTTACTCATTATCATAGAAAATTATTTAGGTATATAATGACACATTTTGGTTAAATTTAAATGTAAATAATGAGTTCACATTTATTGGTTAAAATAGCCTGGCTTTTACATGAAAATAAAGAAAATTCATACGTAAGTCATTCTTTTATTTAGCCTAATTCCAAATTTACAAGTGTTTACTATTAATTTAAGATTTTATAAAATGATTGTTTTTTAAAATCTTTTTACATGTGAAATTTTAAAACTACTTTCCAGAAACATTTAAGCTATAAGTTGCCGTAAAATATTGTTTTTGAGGAGTACACTATGATTACTATAACTGAATAAAATAAATTATACCTGGCATATTAAATCCGTGACTGCAAAATACTTAAAAAGAATCTACAATCTTCTGAAAGCAAAGAATTGATTATCATGTCACGTAGTACATTAATTTTATATGAAATTAAATATAAAAAATTAGGAGAAATGAATTTGATAAAAAGAATCAAGTAAAGCATTATTATAATTATGCATTACTTCATTCTTTTTATCAGATTCATTTCTTTATTTGTTTATAAATAAAGTTATAAAATGCATTGTAAAGTCCATAAATATAATGAATGCCTTCATAAAAGAAATGAGACTACCTATCGTTATAAAACGGATATAATTAGCAACATTACAAGGCAACCATTACTACTTTTGACAAAAGTAATAAAAAAATTGTACTGGATATTATCTTATGCAATATTAGCAGAACGAAAAGATTACTATAACTGAATAAAATAAATTATACCTGGTAAATATTAAATCCGTGACTGCAAAATACTTAAAAATAACCTAACAATCTTCTGAAAGCAAAGGTTTGATTATCATGTCACGTAATACATTAATTTTATATGAAATTAAATATAAAAGATTAGTGAAATATTTCAACATCAAAGTCTTTTAGGAGAACAAAAGATTTATTCTTTCATATCAATTATTATATTACTTCTGCACTTTATTTTTTTGTTAAAACAACAGTTCTTTTAAAAATATTATTTCGATGTTTGTTAGTCTAAATTCGTGCGAAAATTTCTGTTTGTATTGAACAATTAAATCATAATTTTAGCATTAGTTTTTTTTTTTAATTTTATTTTCCAACCAATCTGTATTAAATACAACCGAAGTTCTATAAACATCAAAATATTTACCTACCCAAAAATAGAAAAAAGTACGTTAGCTCTATCCACAAAATACATGATATCAAATTTTATATATCAGCTCCTAAGTTTTAACCACTTCATTCATTCATATAAAATTTTTAAAATGTAACATTTAGTTTACTGTTGTCTCTCTCTAAATATTTTTTTCAAAATATTTTATGTAAAATATCTTTATTCGTGAGCAGTTAAATATTTAAAAACATGCCAAATTGGTTGGTTTTTATATATTTTATATGAATGAATGAAATGTCAGATTCAAATTTAGGAGCTAAAGTACTTTTTGAAATTTTGGCAGGTAAATTTCATATATTTTTGTGATTGCCTCTTAGATGGGGTCGTTTGATATTTTATTTTAGGTTAAAATTAATCATAAATTCAAATTTCGTTGTCACTTTTACAGTCTACTCATAGAAATTGGGGTTAAGGGGTTAGTGTAGTAGTAGCAGTTTCCTAACAACACGCGTCTCTTACAACCTCTGTTCGACTAGTCCATATGCCTTCATAATACTTGCAGTGTCTCTCAGCTAACATCCGATCGAGTTAGCATAGCTTCTAAAAGTATCAATCACGACCGCGGCCATGTTGATGATAATCTACATCCTACCCGAGGTAGCCCTGTTCCGCAGCAAGCCGATGGATTGAATGACTGAATGGCTCAGGGCTAAGGGTCCATATTGCTGCCCGTTCGAATGGCTTTTCACAAGTCTTAGACCATCTAACTATGGAGACACTGGATCCATCCTGTCATTTCCTCTTCTCGCTCATGGATATATTTTCTAATAAACCTACTTTTCCTATTTTCATCGCAATTGTTTGTTTTCAAAAGTTCCATCAACAAGGATCCCTTATCCTTCAATCAAATCTACATTCCCTGAAGAGCAGCTCACTGACAAGGCCCTCATAGCCCATTTTGATTCTCTTGATCTCACTGGACAAACGGCTCCTATAAACCTCCAAGTAATCTTTAATGTTACAATTGCAGAAATTACTGAATTTGATTTCTCCAATTATAAACATTTATTGGCTTCGATCTTGCAAGCCGAACGTTTACGAATAGGCATATTGCCACCAGTGACACATGCCCATATTGCCACCAGTGACACATGCCCATATTGCCATGACGAACCTGAAGACACCTAACATCTTCTCAGGTGTGCTGCCTGGAAAACGCCTCGCCTGAACACCCTACTAGGCCCTAATTCTAATTTGACGTACCTAAACCTGCGTAAGATCAGAAAACCCAAACATCCAATCAGCTTATTCCGATGCTTCGCCAAAGAAAAAGAAAAAGACTTATAGAAATTAGACTTAAAATGTATATCAATTAGAATTATTTTTATTTATTCAAATAGATTTCTCTCGAACTGTTATATTAAAAAAGAACCGTTACAGAAGCTGTATAGTTATTTAGATTTCATAGATTTCATACATATTATGGTTAAATTAGAGTTAAGTGCAGATATTTGTAACGGATGTTTCATTTTTTACTATTTACTTCAACTTATCCGTTAAATAAAAATGTTGTTTGTTGTAAAATGGTGAAAATAACTTAAAAACATTGTTGTTTTGCATTAAATCGTCATTTTACTTTGACTTATCAATAAAACAACACATGTTTCAAGTTTCAACCAAATCGTGTATTTCAAAATGTTAAAAATAGGTAAAAAACAGTGTTGGTATGGTCATTCCCCCTTAGCAACGGTTGATATGTATCAAATAGTCAGCTTATTTTGGGCTTTCAATTAAACAACCTATGTTTTAAATATTATCCAAATCAGTTATTGTATAATGTTAAAAATAGCTAAAAATGGTGTTGCAATGACCATTTCGCGCCTTTAACAGTTGCTATGCACCAATTTAGCAATTTATTTTGAGTTATTCATTTGGAAAATTATATTCCAAATTTTTTTTATCCAAATCGGATATTGAAAATAGTAAAAATAACTGGAAAACTTTTTTATGGCATTTCGGCCCCTTAGCAACGGTTCCTATGCACTAATTTAGCATTTTTTGTCATCCTTGTTGGTCAAGGATATAAGTTTTAAATTTCATCTAAATTGATTCATTTTTAGCGGTCGACATCCGTGTTGGAGAAGAAGGAAAATGAGAAGAAAAATATGGAGACGAAAAGACAAAATTTGATCTTTAATATCTCTGTTAATATTTGATCAAATTTTAATAAAATTTGGTATACAAGTTCATGATCACTACAACTAAGGACTAATTTAATTTTAATAAGACAATTGTTTTCAAAATTTGGTAACGTACAAAACGGCTCATTTTCAACTCTCCGATATACTTTTAAAGCAAACTTCCTATTGCTCTAGGCATAAATACTATTTCTGCACTTTATTCTTTATTATCTTTTTTAATAACAGTTTTTAAAAGTTGTTATTTCGATGTTTCAAAACAACATGTTTTTACCCTATTAATATTACTAAATATTTAGCATTAGATTTTTTGTATTTTCATTTTACAACCAATCTGTATAAAATCCAACCCCGTTATATAAATAAGTTTTCCTAAAATAAATAAATTGTATCACTAACATATTACATTAATCTTATCTGAGCATTTGAAAATTTGAATTTTTAAAAAATATCTATACCCATGTACATATGAACTGGACAGTTTTATATGAAATGTATTGAGGCACAATCTTCAATTTGTTTTTGGCCGAATTAGATTTTCTTAAACCCTTTCAAGGAATTTATTATTTTATTACAAAATACCAATCCGATTTTGGTTCCTTGGAATTTTATTTCTAAACTATGATTAATTTGTATTTGGTGTGTTTTTATTGGATAACAACTTCGCCGAAACATAACACATAATAAAAATATTAATGATAAACCGAATGCATACTTCTCATTTTTTCTTGCCATAATTTTTACAATAGTTAATTTTAAAATTGCACTGAACTCTACTGGTTTATACAAATTTTGCTAGTTTCATTCTATTTCTTTCAGTACTCTTTGAAATGTCATTTGGTCGAGTCTGGGGAGTCGTGTCTGGCGCCCTATTTGAGTATGAGACGCAAAAAGTGGTGCAGATTAATTCTAAAAAAATTGGCGCAATATTTCGTCTAATACAGCTGGGTATTGTGCTCTATGTGATCGTTTGGGTCATGTACTACGAACGTGGTTATCAGTCATTTGATTTTGCAGTCAGTGGGGTCACTGCCAAATTGAAGGGCATTGCATTCGCCAATCTGACCAACGATTCCAGTATTGGGTCTCGAGTCTGGGATGCTGCTGATTACGTCATTCCACCGCAACAAAATTCCGCATTTTTTGTAACTACTAATGTTGTAATAACACCGGGTCAACAGCAGGGCACCTGCGAAGAGTCTCACGACGTCTACTTAATTAACTGCACTAGCGACATAGACTGCAAACGTGGCGAACTGGTCATGTTGGGAAGTGGAGTCAAAACTGGGCGCTGTGTCAACTCTACACGCGAGGAAAAGATGGTCTGCGAAATTTATGGCTGGTGCCCAACCGAGTACGACGTTCTTCCTCTTAAAGATCAAAGTTTGTTAAGCAGTGCACCGAATTTTACCGTTATGTTAAAAAATAGCATCGAATTTCCGAAATATAAAGTCAAAAGGCGAAACATTTTGAGCTGGATGGATAAAAAATTTCTTTATACATGTAGATACAATCCAAACCATGCTAGAAACAAATTTTGTCCTATTTTTAGACTAAAAGACATTTTGGCTTATGCTGAAGCAGACAACAAGAAGATTTGGATAAAGGGTGGCATGATTTCAATTCACATCGAATGGAACTGCAATTTGGATTATAATGAAGAATTCTGTGTACCTAAATATACCTTCAGACGCCTGGACGACTTCAATAGTCCAGTTGCCAAGGGTTGGAATTTTCGTTACTCACATCATTACGTCGTGGACAATGTGCTGAAAAGAACTTTAATTAAAGCCTATGGAATCCAATTTTTCATTACAGTTTACGGTCGTGGCGGTAAGTTCGATTTTCTTACATTTACAATGAACTTAGGTTCCGGTTTAGCTCTACTGGGAATCGCCTCCGTTCTATGCGACATGATAGTGCTGAATATTACACGAAAACGGCGCATGTATCGTCTTGCTAAAGTGGACACCGTTGCATACAACGACGGCGCCGAGCCTGATGCCAGCATTGATAGCGACATTACGGGCGTTCCTAAAATCCACCGGCATTGCCTCAACGATTCGGAAGACGACGATGAGAATTACTGTGAAATCAATGGTGGTGATACTGGGGGGTTTAGGTACCATTGTCGTGCAGAGGAAGATGATGATGATACAGATGAAAATGTATTGGAAGCTGCTTCTGCTAATGACAACAATTTCCCGCCATCCTCACTCACAGTTGTACCACCTGCAATGCTCAGACTGGCACCCAATAAAATGTTTGGCGGGAAGATTGTCGCTGGCAATGGTGGCCAGAATTACTGTCCCCCACTTGCAGAGAGAGACTATCTGAGCCGAATGTCGTCCAATTCCACTTTGTCACCACCCACGCCACCTAATTCTGTGTTTTGTGAACCATTTAATCCAGCCATTTTTGATCAATTAAAAGCTATTGACGATAGTTCTGTCGTTTAATTTGAGTAAGTACCTAAGTAGGTACCCGCCAGAAAGTAACGCACGCAGCCTATTTATTTGTTTCAAAACAGATTTTATTGAATTTTAAAGCTACAACATAAGATTAAAAAGGGAAATTATGAAAATTCAAATATTTCTTTGTACATCTTTCAAATTATTTCAGACATTTTTATGTCCTAAGAATTAGTCAAATAAAATATTTTCATATATGGATAATTTTTTACACAAAATTTCATAAACTTTTTGGATCAATGGGTATTTCTTTATCAAATTTAAGATAAATCTACAGAACTTTTTAATTCCCAAAATAAAAGAATTATCAGTTTTGGCTGTCAGTAGTGTGTTGAGCTAGTCACCCATGCCTGTAATTATACGAGTATGCGTGTACCTACCTACATAATCATTAAATGCTTATTAAATCTAATTAAACTCATTGAAACACATAATTACGATTTATTTTTTTTAACTTAAAAAATTAAGTGGTGCGTTACTTTCAGACGGGACTGTATATACAATATAGTAATAGATAAGAAAAAACTACGCATCAAAGAGAGGTAATGAAATAATTTTTATTTAACATATAAATGCCTAATGTTTTGAATTTCACATTTCACAAACATTTGATTTTTTATTTATTGTATGTGTTTACATATGGAATGTATAAAAATTGAAGTTTTAAATATTCTATTGAATGGTTGATCACTTAGATATTTAGGGTAGATCCAAGAATTCTTAGGCAGGAGGGAATTGATTCAAGTTTTAAAAAAGGCACATCTCATCTCAATCCTATCAAAAAGTGGAAACAAAATATTCAAAAAGTTGACTTATTAATTAGTTTTGATGAAGCACTATCTTTGTTAGGGTTTCAATTACAGTTTCAAAGATGTGTTTTTATCTAGTGTAGGATTAATTTTGAAAAGGGTGGTTTGAAACCCAAACCCCTTTGCTACGCTTTAGATGATCACAAAATAGAAGTACCTAAATATGTTTTTTATACCGTCTGTCCAAAACGTCTGTGCACATTTATGAAATATCTACTGGTAGAATACTTAAAAAATATAATTTGGAAAATCCAAAATTAAAACAATAACTTAATAAAAAGTTTTAATTAAAATAACTACCTGCAAGAATACAAAATGCACACAGACTTTTTGGACGGACGGTACAACAAAATCCGAAATGTAATTTGTACCAACTATGTATATCTACTTTTTGCGTGACCATTAAACGCCGCATACTTTTTATCCACAAGTTTGCATAGTTGGGTAGGTATAATATTGAATTTGTCAACTGCTGCCGTCTATTCTCTAATTTTTTGGTAATTTGTGATTTTTCGCAAATTATTATCAAAATAGGCTTTTCTTTTTTTGTTGCTTATATATAATGGATTTCTTATTACAAATTTTTTTTTTCAGAATCAATTCTAATATATCTCAATATTTAATTAAATTTTACAACCAAGAATGCGGTATATAGAGTTTTGTATGCAAAAACGCGGGTACAGAAGAATGTGAAATATGTGAGCGCCACTATTTTAATCATGAAGGAAAAGGACATGATAACTGGCAGACTCCGATATATAAAACACATAAGGATAGATATTCAAAAGCTCGAAATGATTATGGCACTGATAAAAAATTTCGGGAGCATAAATCTCATAAAGGTTATAATATGCCCAAATTAAGAAGTTCTTTTTACTCCAAGGTTAGTAGCAATCAACCAAACTTTTGAACCCCTTGTTAGCACTAGACACATCATTTGGTGGAAAAAGCTAATACGGGACAAAAGAGAAGTATACAAATTTGATGACCTCGAGAGTTGTATCAAAATCAGTAAAACAAAAACATCGCCTAGTTCCCAATTTCGCCAGTGGGTGGAGTGACAAGAACGGCACTCAAGATACATTCCAGAGGAATTATGATCAGCAAAATTAGAAGAACTCTATTCAAATGTGGGACAAGTTTGTTTCTGTTAAAAAGGAATACGATCAGGAAGAATAGGCAGAATTTAACTTTCAAAAAGTCTTACCAAATTTTGAATTGCCTGCATACTTTGAACGTAAAAGAGTAAAAAATTAGACAAATTAAAAAACTTCAAAGTTTAATGCCAGTGAGAAGAAGACAGTTTTGGGACAATGTTCAAGAAGGAGACGTTGCTGACTTGCTAAAGAAAGAGATATATATGAGTGAATATATTTGAACTCACATTTTATATTAATATTTAAAAATCGTTATTTTAGTCAAGGTTTAAATTAATGATTACAATGTTACAACATGTCAATAGATTACAATTGATTAAAATTTACAAATTTACACCACATAATCACCATTGTTGTTGACTGCAGTTAGAAGGTCCTCTTTGAGGCATTTAAATTCCTTGGCTAATGTGTTGTTGGTAATATTGTTAGCCATAAATAAATCTCCTGATTTCCTAAATTTGGTTGGAATCAGCAAAATTTATTCCACATCGAGATGTATCATAGTTTCCGAATATGTAGCGATCCATGAGGTTGGTGTCGGGGGAATATGATGGTTGTTGCAGCAAAGATAAGTTTTGGTTAGGAAGCCATACACGCACTATTACTGCCACATGTGGTCTGGCATGGTCATGCTGTAACCTCATTTCCCAAGGTGGCAACCGCTCTCGAAATTATTTTAAATATCAATAGATATCCATCGAGTATTTTATAGACTATGACACAATAGCATTAATTTATTGATATGTTGTAATAATTAATATAAACGTTGACTAAAAACCGAACTTTTTTGCCGGGCCTATACATAGTAATGTTACTTATCTGATATCTACGTATGAATAAAGTTGTTGGTTTGTTTAAATCTTTTTGATACTGAACAAACATAATTTATAACATGGTTTAAGGGAGAAATTTTAGTTTGTAAAAGCGCGGTATTATCTCAGTTGAAATCTGGGAAATCATCTAGATATTTAATTTAAAAAGGTAAACGAGGTATCTAAATAATATATTTTGAACACATAATACAAATTATTTATAATTTGTTAGGCAGATATTTTAAATTTTAAATTTTTCAACATTCACAAAACTACAATATTTTGAGATACCGCGTTCTTGCATATGACGGCTGTTACTGTTAAAGAATTGTATTATTTAATTAAGCGATATCATTTTGAAAGAAAATATTCCCAAAACAGCGCATTGTTTTAGGTGCAACGTTTTTAATAACTAAGGCTGTACATTTTCTAGATATTTTTAAAGATTATACGTAATAAATTCTTCAATTAATTCACTATAATTTCCTATTATAGGTTGTTTTCTACAGATGTCGTGATCTTTGAATTTTAATGTAAATAAAATCATTTCGAGAAATACTAGTAATCTAATTGTCTGACATTGATTTATTAGTTTACCTATATGCAATTGATGCATATTATTCTATATATTTTGTTCTAACAGTTCCGTTGTCTTCATTTGTAGCTAACTGAACTTCTAATCCGGCGCGCATTATTTCAAACTATATTTGGCAAATAGAGTTTTTTTTATACACAGATCAACTGATTAGAATGCATTTCTCCGTCCTTTTCTAAATTAAATTGTTTTAGTCAGAGACTTTTAACACTTGTTTCTCAGCCATCACAATATTTCGATTATTTTAAAAATTTATTTTTATACTACTTCTAAAATTTGAAATCAAACTGCAATTTTTTGTTAGTTGAAGAATTGAGGAGCTTTCATTGTCTCTAAAAAATTTTGAGTACCTACGTAGGTATCTACCTGATTGATTTTAAATATTTGTTGAAATCTGTCACGTTTTCACTTATACCAAAGATTTTGATTAGAATACCTAGATGGGGTGCCTACTAGTAAAAAATTATGTAAGAAATATAACTTGAATTGTACTATTATATTTAACACTAAAAAACTCTCTTCTTATTTTATGTAACTTAAGATCTAGGGACGGTTCCCATACTTCTGCGCTCTAAGGTGGTTTAACTCATTTCGTTGCTATGAGGATCAGAGGGGGCCTATCGTGAGAGTAAGGGAACATAAATCCCGTCCCGATTCATTTATGAACAACTTTTACAATGTAATTCTTGTATCAATATTTTGATAATTTTAGCATTATAGTCTCTAGTTCCAGTGACTGTTCTTTAAAAAATAAAAAAAAGTTTATACCATTGTTAAACGTTAAAAGTATACAATAGGTACTCCAACTTATTTTTAAGCTTTTTAATTATTTCAATTTGTTTAATTTATTTTGTTTATATAAAACATTTAATTATTGGTGTAAACAAATCACATTCTATTTGTAAAATCCTTGCAAATAATCGATGTAGATTGAAACTAGTCGGAAAGATTTAAATACATCATATATGTGGATTATTTATTTTTCTTATTAGAAAGAGATAACATTGCATTGCATTTAGAATTCTTATCTGACGTGCAGGAGACTCCATAATAGAGGTATTCTAATCAAAATCTTTGTAATATACCGACTCGTAATTATTGCATTTTAAATATAATAGCATCAAGGCAGTCTTTGTTAAGACTTGATAACATGTACACTAACGTGACTATACGTCATTTTTTTTACTTTCATCATAAATAAAACTGTTCAGTACCAAAAACTGAATAGAAAGCTAATAGGTATTTGATATTATATGGTGAACTAAAATAACAAAAAATATTATCAATTAATATCCGAGAAAATAATTTAATATATATAACTTTGACTTAGCTGTTCAAAGAAGATTGATAATTTTTTTAAACTGCAAATGGGGGAATACATATTTGGATTGGATTGACTTTATATTTGGTATGTAGAAGCATAGACGAAAAGCATCATAGACTACCATATCATCAACACCAGTAAATGCAGTCATGAAATATAAAAACAATATAACCTTGGTAGTAGGTATATAATACCAACGTCAATAGTCGCATACTTTTCCAATACACGCTGGTTTTCTTTTTATATATTAAAAAATGCATTTTCCGGTCACCTTATATGAATGGTTCATAAATCATTCATAAACAAAAATACAGAAATATAGAATAAACCCTTCTAATCAAATTTCTGAGAAATGATAATTTTATTGCCCTAACAGAAAAAAGCATAACAAATTTCAAGTCTTTCCAAAGTGTCTCTTGTTATTATACTCGTACATGATACTTCTGTGCTTTTATCGGTGGTAATCTACGTATGTATATTTATTAATATTTTTCAACAATATTTTAGGTATAGCCTTCTTTGCTTGTTTTTTGTAAAATTAAAGTTTTTAGTGTTTATAGTAATATTATAAGAGAGGACATGTCTTGCTTTAGTTTAAAATTTGCTCTGTTAATTGATGTAGAATCATAGCTACATTTATGTACCTATGTATTTGTATTTTACTTATTATTCATACTTTTACTAAAATGATATTTCGAAACCCTTCATAAATCGCTTATAATATTATATGTTTTCGAGTTTTTTGCACATTGGATATTTATAAAAACTCTTTTTTTCAAATATCGTTGATGTTTTGTTTTGTTTTCAGTTTTGATTAGGCATCAAACTGAAAATTTATATCTATCATTTAGGTATTTGATGTTTAAACATTAAAGGTGCCTTTTAATCTAGATTATTTTGGTTAATGTAACATAGGTATCAGATGTCATGTCAGATATTATTAATGACTGTTAAATTAGACAAAGATTAAATGTCCCTTTAAATAAAAGTTACAAGAAGAATTGAAGAAAAAGAAAAAAATAGTTTTCTCCACGTTCATTATACCCCTCATGAGTAACATGTTTGATCAGTTCCAGTCCCTAAAACAGATTGTTTCCTATGAATCAAAGGAGAAATTTGTAATTTTGCTGCTAATTATACATTGTTTGTTGCTATAGAAATATTGACACATTACGACTACTCTAATAATTATGTATTATACAATCTAACAAAATTTATTTGAAGTACCTGGCTTGAAAAGCTTCTTAACTTATGAGATATTGGGGGTACCACCCTAAGGTTTTTTCAAAATTACTCAAAACTGATCAAACCAATTTGCATGAAATTTGGAACCTATTCACCAAATTCTCTAGTTTAGTTTTAGATATTAAAATTTTAAGATTTGACCGCTCTAAGGTCACTTGACGGCCAGTCCTCACAAACGGTGGTTGGGCCAAAATGTACTTTCTTCCAAAAAATATCAATCCTGAAGTCAAATGATCACAAAATTGATTAATATTTGGAAAATTATTTTATAAACACTCCATTAATTTACACAGAACTCCTCGAATTAATTTTTTTATTCATGCAGATAGTTGGCCTACAGCTGTAGCAAATTTCATTAAAAATATTGCCCCTCAAAACAATTGAAAATTCTATAAATTTAGATAGGAGAAATTGAAAATTTAATTTTTCAATAAAATATGCAAAATGCATTTTATTATAAGAATTCATTCCCGGAGTCATGTTGTAAATACATCACTGTTCAACATGATCTACTCGTATGGATACGAGGCAATAAAAAAAATGTTCGACCACTTTATCAATTTTATCCCAATCTATGTATGAAAAGTATATTTTTAGAGAGGTTGTCAACCACGAATTATAATTAAAAACGTTGCTAAATTTTATGAAAAAACAGAACAGATAAATTGTAATCTAAATTGGCTAACAAAAATAAAATTTATAATGAAAAAAAAACACGAAGAAAGTTTTTATAACTTTTGAGCAAGGTTAATCAAAATAACTTAAACTGATGCTCTGTTAGGAGGCCAACATCCACCAGTTACACAATGTTATTGCGTATCATCTTCGGATAAATTATCATGAAAACTTTCTTTGTTTTTTCTTTTATATTAAAATCTGCGACGATTCCTAATTAAAAATAAAATGCAATTGGAGATTTTCAAAAAAAAAATTAATAAATCAGTAAAAGGAACCTGCATCTAAAAATCCGGAGTCATTTGGTTTGAATCTCACCAATAAACGGGGCAATTGGTTATCAGCAGCTGACCTGTTAAGATCAGCAAAAGTAAAACATAAATGGATCACCATAGTAACAAGACGTCAATATTCAGTTTGAATATAAATTCAAAAAATAATTTGTTTATTAGAATACTTTAATATTTAGTATATGTATTATGTCATTAGTACACCATCTAAAAAAGACAAACAATAGCTGTATTGTGAATAGGATAATATAAATAAATTAATTTTATAAAGAAGACCACTTTAACACAAATGGAAGCTGTACTTCTGAAATCAAACAACGGCTAGTAGCAGCAATTTTTAATTTCGCCAAAAATTCACGAAAGAAGAACAGAGGGTGTTCAACAGCTTTGTATATTGTAAATAGTGTACATATAGATTGTTTGTTCATAAACAAGAATGTATCAAGTGTAATAGCTGTATTGATTACAAGTGATGAACAAACAATCTATAAAGAAACATATAACATAATAAGTATGATGGATACAGGTATAGGATAAAGGGAACAGATATAATATTGTCTAATATTGCAGAAGATTTTAACAAGATCTCTTCATTGAATAGCAATTAAATTTCATCTGATTACATTTTGATATTGTCCTTTATAATGAACTATTTGTGAAGAATTGGGTTGCTTGCTATTACAAAATGCTTGAGAAGTCTCTACAATTAATTTTCTTCATAGTACTCTGTACCGTGTGTTTGGGGAAAGATGACTAAGAACTTAGACTTAATGAATTGAATTCTGATAATCCTTCAAAGGAAAGACAGTTAGAATTCATCGAACTCAAAATTATTTTTGTTGAAATCGTGGTGAAAATATAAATGTTCATCAAGGTTTATCTAAACAACTCAAACTGATGCTCTGTTAGGAGGCCAATATCCACCAATTACACAATGTTATTGCTTTCATCATTGATAAAAAAAGTAGCAATCACAGTGGAATTAAACCTGAAATCTACTATGGACCAGCAAGCCATCACACCAACATCATATACATTTAAATTGTCATTTTGTTCAAAAAAAGAAATCGATAATGATGCATAAATAAACAACACCAGAAATTGAATACCAACGGTATAGACTAAAAGGATATTGGATTGTGGAGCATTTGTTTATTAAGGGGCTTTTTCAAGGTTATCCAACTGTACTGGGATATATAAGCTTTTCCTCAGGTTGTAAAAAAGTGTCATCAAATGGTATATTTTTGATTGGGCCTGATAAATTGAATCCTGATATCAGTTTCAAACGCAAGTGTTTATCTATGGCAGCAATTACAATCTTGGTACAAGTCTAACATCATTCATTGCCAAGATTCCTCACGCAATTATTTTGCTTAAAATTGATGGAAAGGATGGCACAGAGTTTCTTAACAGTTTTCAGTTTTCTTATCGCAGCTCTTCAATTTTAGAAGGAAACAGAAAAAAGAATTATATTGTTGACATGATTGTGTATTCCAGGAAAAGTTCTATTTTTGAAGATTTGGCATCTCAGTTGGCTCAGAAAATCTACATTTTGACAGACTATGATGTAAAAGCACACTAAGAACACTAAGATCACAGTATTAATAGGTGCACAACTTATGTTGTACCGTTTCTGACAGAATATCCATCCCCCAGGTGCTCCAAATGACTGCAGTGGAGCTTCATTATTTTGAGTGAAGCTTTAAGTTCTTCATTTCTTTCTTCTAGTAGAATTGGACATTTAATTTCAAGGTCTCACCTTGATGGGGGTGTTTGACACTTTTACACTTAAAAATGCTGGAGTGTCACCCCAGGAATTTTATCTTACACCTACTAAAAAAATCGCAAAAATGTTGGATTCAGCAAATTTCATCAGAATTGCATGGTGAACTTCCGGGAAATGTAGCCGATATCATTTTTGAACAGGATATAAAAGAAGAACGCTTTGTTTCAGCAGTAAGCCAAATTGAACATTGTGTACAAGTGGTGGAGGGTAACAGAAACGGTTCTTTTTCAAATGACATTGTTTTGAAAGATAACAATAACTGAATGTTACTTTGCCTGATTGTATTGACAATGTTGATAATATTAATTGCACCAAGTCCAATAAGTAAAAATCTTTTTACCAGAAAACGAGACTGTCTAGATGTTCAGGATGCATCTGTTCTAGATTTTCAAAGCTAGCTAAAATTGATCCACCAAGAAAAGAAAAGGATTGTTCTGACTTTTTTCAGTCAAACTGGCTAAAATTTTTATCTTGAGTACCACCATATCTTCAGAAAACAGTGGATTCTTAATCACCCAAGTTGCAAAAATGGTTAGAAATCAAAGGAGATTATGAATTGCCTGAAAATACGAAATTCAAATACAGGATATGCCATAAGTATTATGCAAAATACATGGATCTGAAATACAAACCACATTTAGCGGAATGGAGTAAGTTGAGCAATAATAAAAAGACTGAATAAAAAAATGATGAGACGATATTGGGAAAGAAAGGAAAATGCAAAACATCAGCACAGTATCGAATAGGATCAACAAAACATCAAAAATTTAATTGCTAGGCATGTGGATGTGGCAAAGCAAAAATATTACACTTCCATGACTATTGCTGTTACTGAATTAACCAAAGTTCACGAAGAAGAAATTGCAGGTGGGAAATACAGAGTAACAGCCAACATGATACGCACAGTTTATGCTGAAGCAATATTGAATACTCCCTTTTATTCACATCCTAAATTACTTGACTTGTTAGAGAAAAATGGTTTGCACTGCACCACAAATATCGCTTTGCTGCTGCTAGAATGGTTGGATCCATTAGTGAATACATATGCTCACCTTGCTCACCTTTGAGACCTTATCCCTTAGATTTCAGGGGTCGGTCTTGTCTTCACTCGCCACTCTCGTCTATCAAGAGCCATGTTTGTGGAGACTTCTTTCTTCCTCATGTCCTTCTCAAGCTGCCTCTGC